>CAUYTI010071529.1:0-94542 GCA_963575145.1 Galago senegalensis
GCGGGCGCCTGTGGTCCCAGCTACTTGGGAGGCGGAGGCAAGAGACTCGCTTGAGCCCAGGAGTTGGAGGTTGCTGTGAGCTGTAATGCCACAGCATTCTACCCAGGGGGACAGCTTGAGGCTCTGTCTCAAAAAAAAAAAGAAAAACCATGTAGCTGGGTGGCAGGAAACACAGGTGCTCTAGTTTCCATCCTGCACCTACTAGCTAGGGGTCCTGGTCCTTCCACGATTTAGTCAACATCTCAGCATCTTTGAGAGTCATTCTTCTCGCTGCCAAAATGTACCTAGTTACAGGTTTCACCAGGTAAGTTAGTACGCACCACACACTTGGCTGAGTACCTGGCACCCCCAGGAGGCCATGTCAGCTGCGATTTGTCGTGGTGGTATTTGCTGCTTCACAGCAACTGCTTGGAGCCCCTTCCTGCACAGCTATTAAAACAATCTAGAAGGCTTCACAAGGCAAAGAGAATGGCTCAGTATAAAAGCAACACAAGCAACACTGTTGGTGGGAATGAAATGAATATAGCCATTATGGAGAACAGGTGAAGGTTCCTCAAAAACCCAACAATAGAAATACCACATGATCTGACAATCCCACGACTTGGTATCTATTCGAAGGAAGTACTGATACAACCAGTATGTCAAAGAGATACCTGTATACCCATGTTTATTGCAACACTATTCACAGTAGCCAAGATATGGAATTAACCTGAGTTTCCAACATTGCATGAATGGACAAAGAAAATGTAGTACATTACACGATGAAACAGCCACCCCAAAGGGCAAAATTCCATTATTTGGGGCAAGATGGATGAACTTGGAGAGCTTTATGTTAAGTGAAACACGCCAGGTGCAGAGACATAAATACTGAGCGTTCTCACTCGTCTGTGGGAGCTCGATCTCACAGAAGCAGAGAGGAGAATATTGTTACAGGAGACTGGGTAGCCTGAAGCTGGTTACTGGATACAAGGGTACAGCTAGACAGCAGGAACAAACTCACTGTTGTAAATGTTCTTCACCCCGCCTATCACACATGGAGATCACAGCAGAGAGCTTTGCCTTTTCTTACTTTAATGTCTTACACGAGGTCCTTTTCCTCCATCTACTTTCAGCATATTGAATCCACAAAGTTCCACGTATGGTGTGGCTTTACTTCACTGATTTTCATACTTGAGTGGAAGAAAGAGTGGCTTTACCTATAGCAAGAGTTTAGTCTGCTCTGTGCCAATTTTTATTGCTTCTCTCAATGAAGGCTAGCCAGAAATTGGGAGTTACTGTTAATGTCAACTCTTAGAAATTTCAGTGGCACCAAGGAAATGGTTCTTATTATTTTTATGCAATCAATGTTACTGGATATTGAAATTAAAGAAGAATCTCATTTAGGCCAGTCATCTAAGAATTTGTAAAATAACCCTTCTAATACAGTACAGAGCAGTAGAGATGGGTAATCAGGAACAAGAATTCTCTTTTGGTAATGGTGGTAGGAAAGTTTCAGAAACCAAAAAGTTCAGGAACACAGAAGTAGGTGGGAATAGTCTAAGTCAGGGGTTGACAAGCCACCTATTTTATAAGTTAAATTTTAGTGGAACACAGTCATGCCGTTTGGCTGCTTTCATATAAAAGCACAGAGGTCAGTAACTGTGACAGAGGTCTCATGCCCTGCAAAGCCTAAGATATTTACTATTCATTCCTTTATATAAAGATTGCCAATCCCAGTTCTCAATTATGTCACGGCCATTTTCCCACAGAAAAGAGCAAGATAACTGCTCTTGTTTACATATGCATGAATGAGGCAAGGAGATATCTGGTGGTAGAAGAGATTGTTGACAGTGGATGGAGTCTGTAAAGATGGAGGTTGGGTGTTAAGCAAGATGACCACCTTGTCCACAGAGAACACTCTGGAGGATTAAGTAAAGGCCACACCACAGCCAAGCAAAGCTAAACACAGACTAAATAGTTTAGATCGTACCTGGTAGTAAGAGTGATTGATAGATGTTGCTAGAAGGGAAGGCATGATCAATTTGGAAACTGAGAATGATAGCCCTGATGATAGAGCAGGAGTGTTTATAAAAAGAGCTCAACTGGGAATGAGTGTGTGGAAATGGGGCTTATGCACCTCTCTGTCCCAGGTACTTCTGGAGGTGTCCTGCGTCCAGCAAGCACATCGAATTTCTCTCCTTTAGTGAATAAATGTAACAAAGCTACTGCACTAGTTCAGGAGTAAGTCAACGACTGTAGCTCTAGGTAGGTGCTTCGTGGAGATAGAAAGGGGAAGATAATTAGGAAGAAAAAATATAGACCTTGCCTAATGATACTGAAGAACTTTAAAACAGCATGACAAGGCGTACAGTGGATCACTAACCCAAAGAAAACATTGGTGGAAGAGATTTGACAGTGTTGACAGGAGGTAGTCAGCTTGGCACTGGTGGAGGCAAATTTTAGATGAGAGCAAAAAGGGCTCAGTAAAAATGTCTATCACTCGGTGGAAAATATAGGGATAGAGAGGGTTTGAGGCTAAAATTCTGAGTTTGTAAACCACACAGGTGACACAACATGTCTTGGGTAGGTCATCCTTTAAAATCAGATTTCTAATGAAAGCTGCATACTTACTTTCTCTTAAAGTAATTGGGAGATCCCGCCAACACTGCACCCTCTCCCCACACGAGACTGACAAGTGGGAGCCAAGGAGGGGTTGTTTTCAAGATGGCCAGGGTTCCTAGAGTGCAATAGCCCAACCACATTGAAGGCTTCCAAGAAGGGAGGCCAAGGGTCCTTTGTAATTTTATCTTTTTCTTTAGTAGGGACTCTGTTTCCACATCAAGGTCAGAGTGAAAGAGAATGTTCAGCAAAAATTAACCGTTCAAGATGGCCATAACTAGAGGTATGTACTGTGTTCCTCCACCCAACAATATTGGATAGGTTGAAGTAATAGGTTCATACAAATGTATTAACTGAAGTTTACTTATACTTCTTGTTATAGGAGGCAGCTGTATTTTATGGAAGCCTTTGTTATAAGATCACTTTTGATCGTACCTTTGCTTTCTCAGAAGACAGAAGGATGAGGACGCACTGAATCTACTCCATGCCACTGGCTCTTGCCTGTCTGTGCAGCATGGCGGCCCTGTATCATGCAAGCCACACTACTGGCTCTTGCCTATCTGTGCAGCATGGCTGCCCCATATACTGTCCACCCCTCTCCAGTCTGCATGTCTGTTTTGCTTTCTAATAACTATGTCCTACATGTAGTTATACATGTATCTTAAAAACATTTTAAAAGATCTTTGGGAGATCTTGAGGGATGTTTCAAAGCTGAATAGACTACACATTTATTTTGTGAATAGCATTTTTTTTTTAACCAAAGCTACTGTGGTAAAATTACTGTTTTCCTTCCTTATAGAAAATGAGCATCTGAAAGAAAGGGTAGTTAAATTAACAGCTGTGTCAGAAGGAGACAACAATATCCTAGTTGTGTATAATCCACATTTACTGGGATACCAGCTCGTGATTTTAGCCACTATAAGGATCTACAAAAAGTAAAGTAGCAACTTCCTCTCAGTGTGGTTAAGTAGACCGGGAAACATCGTGATTTGCCCTGACTTTATTAATACCACTTTCTGTTTACTCTGACTCTGTCTCTGAGGTGCTCTAATAATTTTTCAGACAGTATCCAATTAATCTCTAACTACGTAGGTGGCAGCATTTCAGATTAAATTATCTCTCAGTCACTTCCTCATTAAAAAAAGAAAAAAGATGTCAAGCATATGACAAAGCATCTTGTCAAAATGATTTTGCAGTTGAACAGGTTTGCAGAAGAAGGGCACATCACTCCCAGTTGCTCTTGCAGATCCACGCTTCAGAGGGACAGCCACCGAGGCAACGTGGGCTCAGTCTTACTGGGAAGTACAATAGCGAACAGCGTCTTCTAGGACTGTGCACAGGAAATGAAGAATCAAAACTGGGAATCCAAGCCAAGTATGGCTCCTTAATTTAACACAAAGCAATAGAAATGCACTTTGGAATTACGACGAGAGTTTATAAGAACGAGTGCTCCTTGATACCTTCTGTCGAGGAACTGTCTCCTACTGGATAGCACTGTTGAGTTCATCATAGTCAGTAAATCTTTTAATACCTTCCTGTACAGTGAGGTTAGAATAATTAGAGTGCAGAAAATGTTGAAAAGAATGTGAAGGAATTGTTTCCAAAAACTTGAAAAAATCTGTTAATTATGCTGTGTTAACAGTAGTATCCTCAAAAGAGTCCGTTCAGCCTTCAAATTTACTTTCAGAGGCAATGAACCCCAAACAAAGAGTGACCCTAAGGAGATTCACTTGGTTCAAACACTGTCGTACATTTTACAAAAGGGATTATGAGGTCAGCAGCAGACAGCACAGTGACCTTCAGGGGTCAGAGGAGAGCAATACTGTAGCATCATAAAAATACAAAAAAAGTTAGCAAGAAAAGTCTTCTGAGAATTTAGTTGCATGAAAGCACAAATAAACTAGTTCCCTACATTTTTATATCATAGTCTTCTTTCAATCATTTGACAGATATTTTATGGAAAGTCTACTAATTTCCAACCACTAAGCAGGCACAGGCCATCACAGGTGAGTATGAAAGATAAGATACAAAACTAAATGAAATGTATAGGCCAGTGGAGAATAGAGAGAGACACACCAGCCATTGCAACTTGGTGTAATTAGAGAGTTGTACGGTTCAGGGTTACGTAGGAGTAATCGGATATGGGATGTTGGAGAAGGCTCCCTGGAAGAAGTGATATTGAATCTGAGATGCTAAGAGTGAGTAGGGATTAGACAGGTGAACGGGAGGTGAGGAACAGAGCAGGGATGAGGAGGGATTCTTAGCAAAAGGATTGTGTTGTTTTGGCTGATAAAAGAAACAGCTCTACCAGGGTGTGGCTTTCCAAGCTCAGTGCAGTTGCTGTGCAGGGTAGACACTTAAAACCTGTCTTGATTGGCTTCCAGCCTTCTGGGTGCTTTTTTCCCCCTACAGGGCCATAGCGGGACCCATTACAGTTCCATGTCCCTGTGGACAGAGGTTCTAAAAGAAAGTCATGCAAAAAAGAGAAATGATAGATTCAATGGTAGTATGAGAAAATGCTTGTCCTATGATCAAGTAGCGGGGCTCACAAAAACACGTGGGTGTCACTGGGCTGGTACTGCCATGCCCCAAAGCAGGGGCAGAAGTGCCAGGAGAGGAGGGAGAAGGGACAAACAGAGAAGGTGAGCAAGAACGTGGGCCAGGCTGGCTGGGAGAGCATGAAAGAAAAGAATATGAAACAACAAAAGTCTTTAGAACAGAACAAAGGACACCCTTCAAAAGTTGTTTCAAAGAAAAGAACTCCTCTCCAGGTTAATCTTCCTAATGCTATGTTATGTTCGAGGTACACCATGTTCAAAGCCCATCAGTGACCACCCTCCCTTCCACAAGGTGTTACCATGCACTGCCCCAGCTCATTATTCCCCCCCCAACATTCCAGCATATCAACACATATCTACACCCCAGTCCTGCCTCCCCACATATAGAGAGAGTATTCTCGCTCTAACTACAGTGATCTAGCTTATATCTCACCCCCCATATTCTACCCCTACCATCAATATCTGTCCAAATATCACCAGGTCCTACATTTTTATTCTGAGATGTCCTACTTATTTCTGTGTTTTGTGTAGCAATATTCAATGAAATGTCACTCTTCTTTGTCACAAAAGGTTCAACACATGGCAGGGCGCTGTGGCTCACGCCTGTAATTTTAGCACTTTGGGAGTCCTAGGTGGGGGGACTGCTTGAGCTGAGGAGTTTGAGACCAGCCTGAGCAAGAGTGAGACCCCGTTTCTACTAAAAATAGAAAAATCAGCCAGGTGCTATGGCAGGTACCTGTAGTCCTGGCTACTGAGGAGGTTGAGGCAGGAGGATCACTTGAGCCCAGAAGTTTGAGGTTGCTATGAGCTAGGATGAGGCCTTCTCCAAAAAAAAAAAAAAAAAATGGTTTTACTAATACAGCTCTTATATTAGTAGATAATATAATGGATAAGATAATTTGGATCATGTTTCTCACTGATTACTAAGTATATGGATGTATGTGTATATATGTACACGAATACAACATGGATGGTTTGTTCTTGCTTAATTATCCCTTCACCAGACTGCACATAATTTTGTCAACTTAATTTTACTTAGGAATTAAATCACCCGATTTTCCTAATTGTTTTGTTGCTCTTCACAGACCTTCCTCTGAATTGCCTATATTTGTCTGGTACTACGGTGTCCCCAGACAAATATAGACATAAAAATATGTAGATTAACCTTATTCTTGTGAATAAGCAGCGTCAACTCTTATCTCCTCGTAGCCCCAAACAGCATCGTGTATTACAAACTTACTCAGGTGTCTAGTTTAATTCCATACATTAGTAATTGCAATCTAAGGTTATAAAATCATACCAGTTTATGAATTTCAAAAAAGTGAACACTACCTAGCCAATTAAAATGATTTTTAGATGACTTTTGGGAGGGTAGCTTACTATTATTAATTAGTTCTTTCTATGCAGTAGCCTGCTTTTTGCATTTTTTGATAGTTGACATTTTTTGATTTCCTCATGTTGAATTAGTTTGCATTGAGTTGCCTCTGCCCCTTTGTCAGTGATTACATTAATTCTCAATGATGTTTTGATTTTTTGATTACCCATTTCCTTAGATTCTCATAGTATATCATTTTGTAATTATTTATTGAGAACTTTATTTAGTAAACAATTGAGAACAACGAAGGTCTTAGTAAACTGAAATTGAGTCACTATTTCATATGCTGGTTGGATGGTTACAAGAGGGAACAAAACTAATTAGCAAACACGTGCTTACACATATGCCCACACCAACAAATAAAAACAGACAAATAGGTACATATACTGTATAAGTAATAGTGATTTTAAATGTTGTATACTGTTATGATTATACACGGTGTTTACATGATCTCAAATTGCATCTCTTATAATTTATTTGTACCAGAGTTGATAGAAATAAAAATAGTACTAGTGCCAAGGTATGAGCCACAGAATTGCCATTCTAAAACTAAATTAAAGTAAGTGATAGAAGATTTCTAAATTCTGGTATATATATATATACCATGGAATAATATTCAGCAGTAAGAAAAAATATCTTTTGTGTTTACCCGGATGGAGTTATAACACATTCTTCTTAGTGAAGTATCTCAAGAATGGAAACACAAGTATCTAATGTACTCCATCCGAATATAAAACCAAGATATAAACAACTACACTCCTTGCAAAAAAGAAAAACACACGTATAGTCTAGCAAGGGGGAGGGAAGAAGGGAGGAGGGGGGCATTGGTGGAATCACACCTAGTGTGCACGATGGGAGGGTATTCAGCAGGTCCCTCCGCCCCCCGAGTGAAGGGCTCAACTACAACTTGAATTTTGCCTGAGAAATGAAAACCAGGTAACCCAAACATTCGTACCCTCATATTAATCTGAAATTAAAAATAAAAAAGTCAAAGAGCAAAAAAAAAAAAGGAAGAAAATTTCTCAGTACTTACTCTTGAGCACAAGAAAGGGACAAAGTCATCTAACCTTTGTGGTTAATCCACAAAGGTCCACAGAAAGGATTTGCCAGCAGTTAACTATCTTCCATTGTTTGGGAATGAATAAGCTCAAGGTCACTTCTGCTCCATCTAGCTATGCAGTGGGATTGAGCGCAGCAGAGTAAGTGTGTGGAATACCGAGGCGCTTTTGCTGGAGGTTTGGCTGCTCTCACTTACTGGGGTATCCCTTCTACTTATACATGGAACCAATAGAATAAAGCACTTGAGGAGTCTGGCTCCTGGGAACCTGCCATGTGTGATGCCTCAGGCCTCCCCAGAGACAGTTAAGAAGGTACTGCCTGGCAGGTGTCAGCAGCAGGTGCCTTCTCAACCCAGGCTGGGAGCCGCAGTCAGGTCTCAGGCCCCACTGCTTGGTTGTGCTCTCCACGTGGGCATTCCTAGCCTTTCCCAGTGCCTGTGCTGAGGGGGTACGGGAGAGAAGGGGGAAACCTGGAAGATCCTTTTTCTAGAATCCTTGCACTCAGTGTCCAGAACATTCCCACCCCTTCCCTCTCACCCTGTCCTGGACAGGCTCCCAGATCCATAAAAGGGCTAGAGCCTTCTGTGTGAGGCTCTCTCAACAGTGAGAAAGCCCCACGTATGCCCTGCTTCACCTGAACTTGACTGTGTGCCGTTCCATGGGAGAAAGTGGAACAGAGGGGTTGGTATCTCTGGGGTTTTGACTTCTTCCTTAAGCCATTAAAGTATAATATATAAAGTGATTAAAGGCCCCATGCTTTCCTTTTTGGCTTGTTTTGATCAGCTACTCCAACACCTAAGACTTCAGCTTGCTAGCTCCCTCCCAGCTCAGCCCGGTACCTGTCACCACTTTTTTTTAGCAATAAATTTTTTTTTGTTGTTTTATTATTGGGTATTCATTAAAGGTAAAGAAACCAGGTTACACTGATTACATTTGTCAGGTAAAGTCCCTCTTACAATCCTGTCCTGCCCCCAAAAGGTGTGGCACATGCCAAGACCCCACCCTCCTCCCTCCTCCCTCCTCTCTCTCTGCTCTTCCTTTACCCACCTCTCCCTCCTTCTTTCTCTCTCTGCGCTCCCCTTCCCCCACCACTTTTTAATAAGAAAAAGTGCAACAATGAAATATTTAAACTATGCTATCATAAATAAGTTATTTTGAATTCTTGAAAGCACAATTCATTAGATTACCTTATAGAATTACCTTATAGATTACCTTATAGAATATCTTTTATAAATATATACATACACATATATATATGTAATAGTAAATCTCAAGAGACATATCTGATACCAGGTTGGAAACTCAGCCCCTTACAATTATTTCTACTAGAAATTATTTTATTTCACTAAATATTTTATAGGAAATAACTTTAATAAAAAGTAAAGCCTTTTAGTAATTTTATACTTTAATACATGCATTTGTTTTTCTTCGCCAAGTCCTCTACAAAGCAGAGCCGAAGCAAGACCACACCTATGGTGCATTTTGCAAGGGTACATGTCAAATCCATTAAGTGTAGAGTATAAATGTTTTAACACAATAATTAAGAAAGTGAGGTGAAGGCTATGCTAACTGGTTTGATGTATGCATTCAACAATGTATATAAAATCAGCACAGTGTACCCCATAAATGCATTAATGTATACAGCTATGATTTAGTAAAAAAAAAAAAAAATATATATATATATATATATATATATATATAAAGAGAAATGCCTTCTATAAAACTATCAAAATTATAAAAAAAAATTAAAAAGGGAGGCAAAGTAAGAATACAAAACAGTGCCATGTGGTGCTGTCACAGTGCTGGGTTCCACTCCACACTGAACTGGAAAGAAATCATGTGCAGTAGAACCTACCCCCTCCCTGCACTCACCCCCGCCTTAAGTTGATTTCATTGTCATAGACCAGATGTGCGTCACACGTACATGTCAGTACAGTAGGCCCAGTTCCTTATGCTGCCCACCTCCCCTTGTGGACCAGTTCAACTTACAGAGTTTCTGCTGTAGTTGGCCAGGCAGGTGCCAGGCAGACACTGAGGATTTTCTGGAAAGACTACAAGAGGAAATGACATTAAGACATAGCTCCAGGAAGGAAGAAAGGAGGGGAAATTATTGGACTGGCTCCCTGCTGTTTCCAGCTGGTGGAGGTTCACACCAGCGTGTGTTGACACCTGTGCAATATTGGGTTGCTTCTCTGGGCCCCTAGACGGCCTCTCTACAACCCAGATCTGTGACTCATAGGGTACCATTTTCTATAAAATAGTGGAGGGGTGGGTATTAATCTATTTCAGCTGCCATAACTAACTGCCACAAATTGAATGACTTAAAACAATAGAAATGTATCATGTCAAAGCATTGGTGGCCAGAGGCACAAACATCAAGGTGGCAGCAGGGTTGGCTACTTCTGGAGGTTCTGAGGGGGACTCTGTCCCCTGCCTCCCCAGTCACACCCGGCAGCTGCCAGCAGCTCTGTGTCGGTTGATGTTTCTGGGCTTTCAGCTTCTTCCTTACACTTCCTGCCTCCAACTTCACGTTGCTTTTTCCTCTGTGTTTCTTCCCTGTGTCTCCCGTCTCAAACATCCCTCCCTTTTTTCTGATAAGGACGCTGTCTTTGGCTTCAGGATACACCCTAACCCAGGATGAGCTCATCTCTAGGTCTTTAATTACATCTGCAAAACTCTTGTTCATAGGTAAGGTCACGAACATATCTTTTGGGGACTGCTCTTCAGTCCGCTACAGAGTGACTGGCATAGAGTAAGGTGTGAGCGTCCCACAAGCACAGAGCTTCTCCTGAGACACCTGCCAGGTCGAGGAGTGTGGCGAGGGCAGTGGTGAGCACAGTCAGGAAACAGGTGAGGGTTTTGGAAAGAAGGAGGCTGTCAAAGGAATCTGAGAAAGTGATCAAGGTCTGTATCGAAAACATGCCCAAAGATAGTTAATGTCCAGGTCAAAGATTTTCATGTGACAGTAATGATAACTAAAGCAATATTCATTCCTTCAACCATTTGTTAAGAACCTTCAGTGTGCCAGGCCTTGAGGATACCAAGATGATTCATAAACATATCTTAAAGAGCTTAAAGTCTAACAGGCAGACAGAGACCTATAAAATATCCCTATAATAAATATAATATGATTATACTGCAACCCTGAGACCAGGGTTAAATAAATAATCTAGATTTTCTTGTTGGATAAACATTGAATTACGGACTAAAACTCAAGACTTTTGACTCCCAGTATAATTAAAATTCCTCTTTGCTACTTGCCTTTTACATAATTTTTTTTTTGAGATAGAGTCTCACTATGTCATCCTCAGTAAAGTACTGTGGCATCACAGCTCACAGCAACCTCAAACTCTTAGGCTTAAGCGATTCTCTTGCCTCAGCATCCCAAGTAGCTGGGACTACAGGCACCTGCCACAATAGCCTGGCTTTTTTTTTTTTTTTAAGTTGTCATTGCTGTTTAGCTGGACTGGGCCGGGTTCTGACCTGCCAGCTCCAGTGAATGTGGCTGGCACCCTAAACACTGAGATATAGGCACTGAGCTCCTTTTACATAAATTAATGACCTCTGATCTTCCCTTATGAATTCTGGCTTCTACAACTCCAGTGTAGCTTTTTATTCTGTAGAAACCTGTCAGTCTGTTGGTATAATGCTATTTACTAATATTGGTGTGCTAGGGAATGGATTGGACTGTGTACATTTGTCTCCTGCTCTATTTGGACGTCTAAGTCATACCTTTCCTAATTTGGCTCAGATTTTGAATTTATGGGGCCACAGAATAAACACTGGAGTTCAAGGTCATACTGAATCCTTATGGCTTTAGTACAAGAGAAGATAAAAAGTCATCACAAATTAATCATTTCATTTAAAGCACATTACAACACTAAATTCAAGGAGAAAATTGCAAGAATAGCATCCAATTTTCACTGTTTTATAAGTCAATATGTCAAACAGTAAAACGGTATTGTCTCAAATACTTAAGTGTACCATCCAAAGCAAAGAATTTGAAGACCCGACTGCTGTTTCTGGGCGCTCACAAAAATTCCTCCCAAAATAACAAATTTCATTTATATAGGATTGGCAACTGTCTCCCTCATTTTGCCAAAAAACACATGCCAACATTAACTTCAGCAAATTTAATTTTCCAAGGGAGAAAAATTATACTTTAAAATAAGTACATACTGAGTCATTATTCATAGAAAAATATATATTTACCATCATAGTGGTAGAGGCACATCAACGGCCAAAGGCACATGAGGATTTCTCTGTATTTGTCCCCGTAATCCAGAAGCTTCCAAGAAAACTCAGTAATCATCTTACAACTTGATACAGCCTATTTTCCTTATCAATAACACAAGAAATCATGGACTTTTTTTTTTTTAGAAGCTGTAATGAGCATGGAGTGAGCATTTCTCAATGATCCAAAATGGACATTTTCACTCTTGGGATAACAGGAGTGAGTCAGAGTGGAGAGAAACAGAGCCGTTTACAAGTGTGTCAAAGCCTATTGCATTACGAAGACAAAGTCTTAGAGCTTTTTAAAGAAAAAAAAAACTGTAAGGGGCCATGTGCTTTTAGCATAGTTCCATCTGTTTTACCACTCAGAACTCTTTAACACCCTCAGACTTTGAGGAGACAAATGATCACATTTCGCCGTCTTTTCCTTTTGGAATAAAGCTGGGAGGGGGAAAGTTGGTGGAGAAAGTGATGAGTTCTATTTTAAGGGCGGCACTCTGGGAAAATAAAAGTGAACCAACTCCCTAAGCGAGAGAAGAGCGTGACATTAACCACAACTTGCTTTAACCCAAGATTCAAATTAGCTCATCAAAAAATCTATGAGCTATTCAGCGTCAGCACTACGGCTATGTACTTTAAAAGAAAGCCATGAGTAAAGCTCACAGAATATGTCCAGCCCCACAGCAATAATCTACTCACTTTTTTTTTTAAGGTCACTACATCTCTCACATAAGAAATAAAAGACATTCAAGCCAAAGAGCCCATATTCATTCATTCATGACTAGAACCTGTTCATCAAAGGGAATTTAAAACAAATAACAAAAAGAAAAACACGCATTCCTCTTCAAGATATGTTTTGTGTTTGAAGTCCCTATGGATGGAATTCTTAAAATGATGGGGTTAATTTCTTAATTGCCAAGTGTACCATGTTGAAGAAAAAAATATAAGGCTGAGCATGGTGGTTCACACCTGTAATCCCAGGACACTTTGGGAGGCCAAGGGAAGAGGATAGTTTGAGGCCAGAAGTTCAAGACTAGCTTGGGTAGCAGAGCAAGACCTGTCTCTATAAATAGGTTTTCAAAAAACTAGGCCACAGGTGGTGACAAACACCTGTAGTCTCAGTTACTTGGGAGCCTGAGACGGGAGTATTGTTTGAGCCCAAGACTTTGAGGATTCAGTGAACTATGATCATGTCTGTGCATTCAGCCTGGGTGACAGTGAGACTCTGTCTTTAAGTAAGAAGGAAGGAAGGAAGGTAGTGAGGGAGGGAGGAAGTTAGTTTGTCTAGAGAAAAAGTGAGAGAGCAACAACAAAGCACTTCTTATTTTAAAAAATGTCTTACTTTCTCCAGGGTTATAATACCTTTAACAGTGACTGGGAATGACACAGGATAGGTGTCCAAAGACTTGAACTGTATTACCATTCTGTACTTAATTGCATAAGCCACTATACGAAATTGATTGAAACCTCTCGGGCCCAGAGTTTCCTCATTGGTCTAATACAGATAAAACCATCCTCCTCTCTATAGTATGGAGCTTTTATAAACTCAAATCTGTTTAACAGAAGGGTAATGTAGAATTTAAAATATTAAATATTATATAATATGTCATTGAAAATTAATAATTCTTCTTTGGGGGAATATAATTGACCCTTAATAACATGGGATACCCAGGTACAGTCAAACATCCACACATAACTTTGGCCTCACCCAAACCTTGACTCCTAATAGACAGCTGGTGTATGGAAGTCCTACTAAGAACATAGTCGATTAACACTTATTTTAAAGGTCATGTGTATTTATACCGTATTCTGCAACAGAGCAAGCTAAAGAAAAGAAAACGTGTTCACCCTCTTAGTAGGCTGAGAAGAAGGAAGAAGAGATGGGGGATGTGGGAGGGTAGGCAGGAGAGTTGGGGACCCCAGATATTACTGAAAAAAATCCACACACGTGGCGACCCACACAGTACAAACCTGTGTAGTTCAAGGGACAGTGGTGGATCTTAGCACTCAGACTTGGAGATTTTAAATTAGTCAGTATGATGAGGATTACCTAAATCCAAGTTACCTGCCCAGAAACAGGGATGTGAAGAAACAGAAGTGTAGGAAGTGACTCCCGACCTTACACACCTCCTACTTTGCCGCTGGAAGAGAAAACTAGGACAATGTCACTGATAGCAAAAAAAGGCACAGCTGCCAACTGACCTGCACACTCTTGCCAATCTCATGCACATCCTTCAGGGGTGTCCAGCTTTCTTTTTTAATTTTTCTTTTCTACTGCACATTGGAAGAATGTGAGTTATCTTGGGCCACACATTAAATACACAGACACCAAAGAAAGTTAATGAGCAAAAAAAAAAAAAGGTCCATGGATGCTTTTTGTGGTGTCCAACACCACCGATAGCAGAAGTCCTCACAAAATTAGGGCCGCAGGATGGACACCCCTGTATCTACTTGACTTTGGCCAAACCACTTTCTCTATCAAAGGACATTAAAAATCTCCCCCGTCCTTCAAGACTCTCCTACTCCATCCCTGCAACTTCAGTTGAATTTTTCTTTATTCATTTCCTCTGCTGTGGCCAGAATGAACAATGCATGGGTTTATGTCCTTTCCAGGCTCTTCTCTTGCTTTTCTGTATGGTGGCCCAAAACCTGGACAGCTCCCTCTGTCACCTCACTCACCTGCAGAGCACACAGGACAAAGCTCTCCATGCACTGAGGGACTTTACACATCGCTGTAACATAAGCCAGCGGCGCAGTGCCAGACTGGCAGGTCACAGATGTTTAACATAGATTCCCGCCTTTCATAAATATAACTTAGAAAACATCTCGCCTCTGTTTTATATTTTAATATGATGGTGAAACATTTGCACAGAAAATTTTATAGATACCTAAAGAAACTGAATTATATTTTAGGAGAATAAATCAAATTAGAGATACAGGTTTGGAATTTCGTAGGGAGAGACTGTGACTTATGCCATTGCATTTGTGTAGTCTGCACATTTCAGGGACTTGGAAGGCTGCCCTAGACGTTAATTACACACTTTCTTTTAAGAAGCACAGGTGCACACACACGCACTTAAGTTTGAGATAGTTTCGGCCTCTGGACTTTGAACTTTACAACAATGCGACTCTATCATTAAAACTATGTACACATTTAGAGTTAATAAGATCTTATTGATGATATCGCTGTGTATAAAATCGTGGTTTATAAAATGATTCCCACATTATCTGACTTAATTTTTAGCTAAATTGTTGATTCAGTCAAATGTCAAATGCCTGGGAGGAGTTTGTAGGGTGATGATAAATGTGTTAGGGCCTGTGCTACACACTTTCTCCTAGGTTAGACTCACTTCCAAAGGCCAAAGTCACAGAGAAGTTCTGTTACATTGTAACAGCAACTGTTTCCCCATGCTCTCTTATTTGACATTTTTTTCTGCAGACTTTTTCTCTGCTCTTTCTACTATTGATTTGCTACTCTAAAGCGTTTTAGAGTAGCCTGTTTTTTCTTTGTTTTTTTGTTTTTTTTTTGAGACGGAGCCTCAAGCTATCCCTCTGGGTAGAGTGCCATGGCATCACGCTCACAGCAACCTCCAACTCCTGGGCTCAAGTGAGTCTCCTGCCTCAGCCTCCCAAGTAGCTGGGACTACAGGCACCCGCCACAACGCCTGGCCATTTTTTGGTTGCAGCCATCATTGTTGTTTGGCGGGTCCGGGCTGGGGATTCGAACCCACCACCTTAGGTGTATATGGCTGGCACCTTAGCCGCTTGAGCCACAGGCGTCGAGCCGAGTAGTCTGTTTTATTTGTTGTTTCAAGTTGAGAGTCCCTAATGCAACAATTGGGAATTTGAAATGTTAAAAAAATTATACATGTACTTCAAATAGAGGCATACGTGTGGATCAACTGCAAAGACATGTAACATATTATGTATTACTATGATGTAAATGAGGCAGCAAGTAGCAATTTTACTTGATGTAACAAAAACACACAGCACTGAAAATTAGAGTATTTACTTGCTATATCCAAATAGATGACTTGTTCTACCCCATTTTGGAGATCATTGCTTTAGGGAAAGTCTCAAATAAAACTGCAAGTTAGGATCAGAAAACTTTCAGTCCTCTCTTTAATAAAAAAATACACGACTATCTCAGGGTAGTCAGAAATCGTACAGGGTGGCTTGGGGCATCGACAATGAGAAGTCTGGGAGAAAGGATCCCGCAGCTGTCTGCATTGTAAGTCCAGGACCTGACATGGGCCCAGGGTCCTTTCTGCTACATCCGTTAATCAGCACATTCCAGAGCCTGCCCTTATGCAAGGGCAGGGGACACAGAAATCACTTCTCCGTGGGAAGAATGGGAAACAATCTGTGGCAGGGTTAATCCATCATCCCAGGAACAAGCACACACCTGCAAGTCTGCTTCTATCCCCGCAGAGCAAAGGAGTATATGACTTTGGGGATGAAAGAGAGGGCACCGCAGGTCAGGGAGGAATGTCCCCAGGTAAATGACCGCTAGAAAGAGATCACAGTAGCAGAAGTAACGTTTACCGTGGGAAGAGGTGAGGTCAGGCAGAAATAGAGAATGCGTGACCTTCGTGAAAAGAAGGAAAATAAGATACACCAGCTTCCAGATTCTAATTATAAGGGCAGCTAGGTGACAGCCAAACTTCTATTTGCTGACAGGGGTCGCTGTGAAAGTATTATTTAAGAAATTGAATACTGCACGATTATACTTATATGAGGTATCTAAGTTGGTCAAGTTCATAGTAGCAAATGGTGGTTGCCAGGGGACAGGGATGGGAGAATCAGGGAGGGATTAATCAGTGTGCATAACGTCTCAGTTAAGTGAGCTGCAGTATCTCTAGAGATCTGCTATAACATATTGGACCTAGAGCCAAAAATAAGGCTTTGGTTTTATTTTTTTTTGGCCAGGGCTGGGTTTGAACCCACCACATCTGGCATATGGGGCTGGCGCCCCACCCTTTTGAGCCACAGGTGCCGCCCCAAAACTAATGTATTAACAAAAGGAAAAGAAAGAGAAACAAGACTGGAAAAATACCTAAATGTTGCTAAGTAAGAATTTTCACCTAATGATGGGATGATGAGTTATATTATTTTTACGTAGTTCTACATTGACACAATCTTTGAGAAAAACGGATTAATTGAATAATTGGAAAAAAATGCCATTTCAAAAAATGTCATCAGCAGTGATGATTTAGAATGAGGACACCAAACTATTCCAAATGTTCTATGTTGCACTTTTTTTAAAATTTTGAGACAAAGTCTCACTCAGTCACCCTCAGTAGAGTGCAACCTCCAACTCTTGGGCTTAAGCGATTCTCTTGCCTCAGCCTCCGAGTAGCTGAGACTATAGGTGCCTGCCACAAGGCCTGGCTATTTTTTTGTTGCAGTTTGTCAGGGGCCGGGTTCGAACCCGCCACCTTTGGTATGTGGGGCCAGTGCCCTAGTCACTGAGCCATAGGTGCCACCCCCATGTTGTACTGCTTAAAAGGAGGTCCAAGAACCTCTTGGGAAATGGGGATCAAACTAGGACTGAAATGACAAATTCTTTCAGGAAGTGAAAACATGCTCCCAGAATGAGGCTTTGTAACAACAGCTCTAACCCGAAGGATCTTGTATTTTACTTTGTATTTTGCATATTGATTTCTGAAAGCCTGTAATACGATTTGCTTTTCATCACATCTAAATTTGCATCAATTAATAGTGCTAACTACATTGTCAGTTTCTGCCAATTTTCACATCTTTATTTTCCTTACCTACTACTTTTCTTTAATTTTCATTGGGTTGTACTTCATGCAAAATAAAAATCACCTCACATTTTCTTTAGAAAAAATTACGTAGATCTTTTTAAATGTAAAGGAATAATGCTAGGTTAAGGGAAAAGGCTGTCCTTGGATGGAGCGTGGGTAATATAGAATGACAGAGGAAAAATGCCCTCAGCACTTATAACAGGGGAATAAAAAACAGTAAAATATGTGATCTTGGGTTGAAAACAGCCCTCTAGTTTCAATGGAAACAGATCATTCTGGGATAGAATCTGTCTGCAAATGTCTCTCCTACTATGAGGATATTTTATCAGCATCACCCATAGATAAGAGCTCAGGCTGATGAAGGAGGGAGTTCTCTTCTCAATACCCTGAAACAACTTAACAACAGACATCAATCCTTAAATTACGACTGAAAAAAAAAAAAATAGGAGAGCTCCTTCTCAAGAGGGAACCGTTCAGGATATTTCAAAGTGCTTTTAATAGAATTTTCTGGAAAAAGACAGTCACAGGGCCCTTCACCACTACAATTTGCTTACGGAACTGTAGACAAAACTATCAACTGGAAACTATCAACCTCAAAATACTATTCATTCCCGCCTTCCAAAAAAGCTCTCTAAAAACTAAAATAAAAACATAAATATTTACTTTGTTTGCTTTCACTTGAGTATAACTATCAATCTTATTTATTTATTTATTTTATTAAATGATGGCTGTGTACATTAATGCCATCATGGGGTACAGGGTGGTGTTTTCATATACAATTTGAAATATTTTCATAAAACTGGTTAACTTCATGTCATTTTCTTAGTTATTGTGTTAAGACGTTTATATTCTACTTTCAGAAAGATTCACTTGTCCCCTTGTAAGATAAACCACAGAGGTGATCCCTCCAATCACCCCTGTCCACCCATTCCCCCTCTGCCCCCCATATTCTTAGGCTATAGTTAGGTTATAGTTTTCCTATGAAAACTATAAATTAGTTTCATAATAGGGCTATGTACATTGAATACTTTTTCTTCCATTCTTGTGATACTTGGCTAAGAAGAACATTTATAATTATCAATCTTAATGGACTATGTGTAGTATTCAATGGAACTCACTCTTATCCTGTAATCATTCCTCTTAAAAACTAGTTAGTGCTTAAAGCAAAATAAGGAACCTGAGGATGAGATAATCTGAAAAGTAAATGAAATGTAAAAAATAATTCTTTTCTAGATGCCTGAGAAGAGTCCCTTATACAGGAAAAGTTAAGGAGGTTAAAGCGATTCTTGGAGACACCTTTAAACACAACACATTTTCAGCCCTAGTTTACTGAAATCTAAGTAAATAATGTGGCAAAACTAACATAAATGTTTTTTATATGCTTGTTATTTCCTTCTTGGTTTTAATTCTGACTGTGATTTGTAATTATCTGAAGTAGAAAGGATTCCATATTCTTTAACAAAATTTTAAAAGAATTTAATTGATTTAATTAATATTTAGAAGGAAAGGAAAGGACTCCAGATTCTAAGTGGCTGTGAAACTTCATCCTACTTATTTGGAAATATCAAGCTCACACCTCTGGCCCGTGTTACAAAATCTTGTATCTAAATCTCCCCTGAGTCACAAGAAACTCTGAAACCTTGACTACCTGGGGGAGGAAAGACCTCGAATTACAGTGAAAACAAATCTTTTAAAGAGCCTCCCACAGCGTTGTTTAACTTAACACAGCATCTTGGAGGAAGGGTGTAAATAGTGGCTAGAAGCCTGGCACCTCCAAGGCCGGGCTCCTCCCACTTCCTCTGAGTCCAGACTGGCAGCAGAGTACCCAACCCCTTTTCACATCTTTGAGTCTGTGGTCATTATACCCACAGCAACACCAGGTGCTTCTTAATCTGTCTGATGAGGCTATAATAGAAAAATAATTAATGCAGGCTTACGAAGAAACATTTTTTTTTAAACCAAGGATTTATAAAGTTTGAAAATTCCTTTGAACTGCGATCAAGAATCGCAGCCTTCAGACTATAAAGCTTGTGTATTTATGACCCTTTATGGATTTAGACAAAACATGCCTTATTATCTTCCTTATTCTGCTTCACTTTAACCTATATCATCTTCATCCTACACTGATTTTGCACATACTAGGCCCTGAAGTTTATCATTTTAGTACTAAGACAGTGGGGACTTCCATTTTGAAATAAGCAATATGTTCCTGTTTATTGAAACCACACCAGTCCAGTCTGGAGCATCAGAGAAGTCTATTTCCCAGATAGTCACCCACCATATCCCTAAACCCATCTTAAAAATAGGAGCTTTTGTCTCCAGTGGCTTGAATATACCTGGAAGAGTTTTATCTACCCACTATAAAATGAAAAATCGGTGGATAAAGGTGAGGGTATAATCTTTCTCACCTACAAAACAAAATCGGCTTCTCAAATTTATTTTTCTCCATACCATTTACCACCATCTAACAGACTACACGTCCTACTCCTTTATTATGTATTTTTTGTGTTATTTATATATATTCTATTTTCTTTTTTCTTCTCCCAAGTATAATGTAAGCTTTTTTTTTTTTGCAGTTTTTGGCTGGGGCTGGGTTTGAACCCGCCACCTCTGGCATATGGGGCCAGCACCCTACTCCTTTGAGCCACAGGTGCCGCTCTAATATAAGGTTCTTTTAAAAAAAAAAAAGATTTATTTACAAATCTTTGACCATCACTTGTGCCACATACTTTCCTGGACAAGACCAAGCACAGAATAACTAAATTTAATTGAAACCTATAAAATTTGTACTTTTCCAGGAGAAACATTTCTACCACTGGTAGAAGCAAGTGATGAAATAGTTTCATAAATCACTTCATTTGGGTCCAAAAGAGGGAGGGGAGGAGAGTGGGGAGGGTGAGTGGAGGGAGGGTGATTGGTGGGATGGCGCCTATGGTTCATCCTATAAGGGTACACGTTAATCTCTCTAAACGTAGAATATAAGTGTCTTAACACAATAACTAAGAAAAAGACATGAAGGCTATGCTAACCAGTTGGATGAAAGTATTTAAAATTGTATACAGAAACAGTACACTGTATCCCATGTTAGTATTAATGTACACTGCTATGATTTAATAAAAAAACAAATAAAATTGTTATTCATACAAAAAAAAAAGCCCTATGCAACCTCACCCTTTAATTCAGTTTATAATCTCCTCCTCAAATGACTTCACTTTTCCTCATATCCTTCCAGAGCATTCCCAAGTTGATAATTTAGTGGTGAGCATTTTTCACGGGAAGCAACAGTAACACGCATTGTATAACTTCCTGGTTAGGAGACTGAGCTTCTTGTAGACACCGGTTACTTGGCCTTGGTCTAGACAGGTAACTTACTTCCTTTTATACGCCTGGAAGCCCTCAAAATGTATGACTGTCCCTCAGAAATATGAAATCTTAGTGCACAGCATGGAACTGCGATTTTCCTTGAACACAGGCAAAACCTCAAGCTGAAAATCTCCAGCACTAGACAAGGCCCTAACACTGTCCTTCATAGACCTCCGACACCATTTATTCTAGGGTGTTAGATTATATTGAAGGTCACGATTAGATTTCTCATGACAAGGCTTGTCAGTGCAAATGGAACCTGGGTATTTCTGGAGAAGAGAATAGAATGTATAGGTAATATAGAAATATTCAAAATTTATAATCCAATTAAAAGTGCTAATATTTTGGGGTGCCAGCATCATGCTGAGTGATTTATATGTGTTCTCCCATTAAAGCCACACTTTGAGCCCCTGGTTCTATTATTATTCCCAGTTTATAGTTGAGAAAGCTGAGGCTTAAATGGATAAGTAACCTGCCTGCAGTCATACAAGGAAAGGGTGGAGTGGGGAGCTGAATCTGTGTCCCAGGGATTTTACTTGCTTGACCTGAGAAAGGTTAACAACACACACAGTCAAAAAGGCATCAGGCCCAGGATTTCTGCAGAACAGCAGCAGGGACCTGCTTTATCTGTGACCAGCACCCAGGTCAGGCAAGACTTAGACGTAAGACCCCAGACCACAGAGAGGAGAAGCACATTTACAAGTAGACATTAAACAGGTGAGGGCTGGGTAAACTTTCAAGTGCTGCTGTCTAGAAAAGAGGTCCGTGTACTTTTTACACACTGGCCAGGAAGGTGGCCATCACGGCTTCCACCCCGTGTTCCTTTCATGGAACCTGCTGTGACAGCCTCGATCAGCTGTACTTTTCAATCCTTTGTGATGTTCTCACAACAGGCCACTTTCCCCTCCACTAGCCCCAGCCTGTCCATGCCCCACCCCAGCCACTCCCAGTCCATGATCCAGGATGGCAGAGTGCACAGGTCTGGCTATCTCCGCCCAACACTTCAGCTTGGAGACTTCCAACGGCATGATAGATATATACAGATACGCTTTCCTTAATGACAAGGATGTGCTCTGAGAAATTCCTCTTTAGGCAAGTTTTTCACGGAGGAGCATGGGCAGAGCACACTCACATAAACCTAGATGGTCCCGCCAACCACACCCGGGCCACATGGCAGCCCGTCACACCGGGGCTGAGGTGGGTCATTGAACTAGTTCACTACAGGCAACTGTGACACCATGGAAGGGCCTGTGCGGTGTCTAAGCACATCCACAGGTACAGTCAATATTCAACTCTCTTTTTTCTATAATAGACATACTCCGATCTGACAATGTGAATGTTACTTTCTTTGCATTATTACTATTATTATTGCTTACTATTTTGTTGCAACAATCGTCTGATTTCTTTTCTGAACGTATTTATTTTCATTCCTTCTGTATGAGGTTTTTGTTCTCAGTCCTTATGTTAAACATTGTTATTGTCATTAAATTTAGCCTTTTTAATTCTGTGAAGGCAAAAGTGGAAACCTAACAATAGACACATGTATAGGTAAGGAAATAATAAAAAAAAATTTCTCTTTTTTATTTCTCAGAGGTAAAGCTGAAATATAACGGAGAGGTGAAATTATCTGCCTGACAGCATATTGAGTTCGAAGTTTAAGGACTTCTCCATCGATTCTCTCCCCACCTAGTGTGGCTTATCATCCCCTAGCGTTTAATTAGAAGCCAGTCTAAATAAAGAAAATGTCTCATCTTTTTAACTTTCATTGCTTTGCAGAATAGGAATGACTTTCCTTTTAAATGTAACTGTCAGATATTAATCTAGAATTCTGCTACAATTTATACTCCCTTTGGGTAATGAACTTGACACATCCATTAATTCTTTGTTTGCAGACGTCAGGCTATAGACTCCGACTGATACTATGTTATAAAGCTAAGCTTACATCTTGGTGAAATCTGATGGGTATAGTGAAAATTGGCATAGGAAGTACTGGAACACACAAGGGGTGCTCAAAAAAGGTATATATGCACTAAGAAAGGAAAAAGCTGTGTTAAATTTGCAATCCTCTAATCACGTTTGACTTCTGCGATTATAAGAGGTGCTCAACGTGACTTGTATTCATCTTTTTTTATTGGTATATATTGAGTTTTTCCTTTTTTTATATGTGTGTACATTTTTTTGGCTCCCTTTGTATTTAATAGCTCAGTGGTTTTTTTAGGGACAGAGTTTTAAAACAGAATATCACCTTTAAAATCTGGGCTTAATAGGCCATTTAATTTCTAGAATATCTGGGTTTTTTTTTTCTCATCGCAGTCTCACTTTCCTGGAACTGTCATTGGCCAGATCACTGTAAAGATCTACGGTTGGGTAATGAGAGTAATTGTTAGTTGTTTGGTAATAAGCAATATAAACATCTTAAAGATAGGAATTACAATTAGCTTCTATTATAGGGTTGGTGATTTTTGTGACATTCACGAAAAGCCAAATCAAAGTTAAATTAAAAAAATTCAAACTTATAGATTCACGAAACTTCACATGTGCGTCTCATTTCTTTCACGTGGCCTAAACAAGGATCCAATATAGATTATTTGAACCTTAACAAATGAGTATGAGCTTATGTTATCAGAATGGTGTTTATCCACTTTTCATAACATGATATTATGTAAAGGAAGGATAAAAAACATTTTTTAAAGGATAAACATAATACTTCATGAGTAGAAAAATAAGGCAGCAATGTTGTATCACAACAAATAAAGATATAGCAGTCTGCTTAAATTGCATATTTTCTTTAATTTCAAAATCTATTGTATTTTGATCAACTTAATAGTAACTATTTATAAATCTAGCAATATAGGTATTCTAAAATAGAATATTCGATTTAAAAAGCCAGTGGAATTGGGCAGTGCCTGTGGCTCAAAGGAGTAGGGCACAGGCCCCATATACCAGAGGTGGTGGGTTCAAACCCGGCCCAGGCCAAAAACTGCAAAAAAAAAAAAAAGCCAGTGGAATTTAGGACAATAACATCAAATACACTTAGTACATTTTAAATTATGTTACCAACTTATTTAGCGTTTAATAATACTTAAATGTAAAATGTTTCTTTTTAAATTCTTTTTCCCATATTTTGGCAGGGCCTTTTCTTATTCTTTATCAAGTTATGTTTATTTTTAAAATGTTACTGAACTTTGAAATCCTTACAGAGTCAAAATCTAATTTTATGTTCCAGGCACTGTTTCAAGTGCTCTGCGAGTTGAATCTGCAGGACACCTCCTGGGAGGTGAGTATTAATGTTATGCCCAGTACACCAGTGAGGAAACTGAGGCCCAAGAGCTGAGTAAGCGGCCCCTCCCTGCCAAGCAGCTTGTGTCCAACCTCTCAGCCCCAGAGCCCGTGCTCTCAGGGCTCCGAGGGGCCTCCTTGCCATATTCTTGGTCGGACTGACCCCAGGTCTAATTACTCACTCTTGGCAACACTCTTGGTAATGTCTGATAAATTTACACATTTAATTCTGCACAATTACAAAAGAGAGGCTTTTTTGCTTCAAATTCAAGCCACTGTGATGTGCTCCTCTAATTCACTGAGCATTTATGAATCCCATAAAAAACAATGCTCTAATGTAAAGCTGATATTGCCTCCCAAGTGCTGATTTTATATGTGAGTTCTTCATTATCATGAATCAGACCCACAAGCGTTCTGCTCTATAGTAATGCCTCAATACTTCCTTCAGAACGTACGGAGAGATAGATATCTAGCCATCTGATCATAAATTATCAGCATCTTATAGTTCTACATGACATAAACCAAAGATTAAATCCAAATGTGCATTTACATCCCTAAGTCATCCAAGACTTGTATATCAACCAGCAAGGGGTTCCCAGGCATCGCCAAGAAAGTCTGTAAGCTTTTTTTTATAAATAGGTTTTTACCCCTAGCGTCACAATTTTTTTTCTAAATTTTTCTAAAATACTCAGAACAGCAAGCACAATAAATGCAAACTCACTTTTTTAATAATCATATTCATTCTCTATACAGTTAACATTGTATAGGAGATGACATCCCCCATCCTGGGCCAGATCAAAGCCAGTCTTAAAATTAACATATTGAAATCACAGGATTCTTTTCACGCTGGGCCAGAAATGGTAGAATTCCATCTTTTTAATATCATCCACCACTAAGAAGCCATTTATAGAAAAATAAGATAACTAGCCCCGAACTAGAAATGCAGAATTCGAGGTACAAATTTTTAACTCAGCACTTATTTTTCAGGACAGGCATTTCTCGAGAGCCTAAGATTAAAAATGAGTAAGAAATGGGTCTTTCCAGGCAGGAGTTTGCAATCTAGCAGCCGAGAGAGATGAGTAAATAAATCATTAAAACGTAGTGTGAAGAGTCTTGCCCTGGCAGGGGAAGGACAGTGAAACTGGGCACTAGTGCCTGGAGCGGGCAGAAGTGCTAAATGATTCAATTTCCCTAGGGGCCCATTTGGCAGTATATCTCAAAAGTATGAAAAAAGTGCATACCCAGGAATTTTTCTAGGAATCCGTCCTGCAGAATTCGGTATTAGATGCACCAAAGACTTATTTATAAGGATGCTTTCCTGCTTTGCTTGCGAAAGCAAAATATTTTCAGCAGCCTTGATGGCCAATTAAGAACATTCATTAGGTTCTGTCTCTGCGAGGTGCTACTAGGAAGATCTGAAAATCATGTCTCTAAGATTATTTAAAGATGAAAAACCGGACCCGATCTAATATCAAGTGGAAAAGAGAGTCTAAAAGTATGCAAATCAGTTTTGTTGGTATTATTGTCTGTTCTTTGGAGGAGAAAGATGGATTTGTATAAAATAACCACGGAAGAGAATATACTAAAGTCCCAATGATACTTATCCCTGATCCATGGAGTTGTGGTTGGCATTCATTTTCACCCTTTCATTGATCTATTTTTCTACAATGTATTTATGTTACTTTTGTAATCAGTAAACGGTATTTTTGAAAACAAAAGAAGAGATAACTAAAAATGCTTTGGAGAAAACTTGAAAATAAAGGGAGAATTGGAGACAGGCATAATAGGATGACAAAGACTCTGACCAGGACCAGGAGGGGCAAACGGTGACCTTGACAACAACAGGCACAAAAGCAGAGTGAGGGGTGCTGAGGATAAGGGGGATCCTTTTGGCTGCAGGGAATGTAAAAAATATTGTGCCTTGAAAGGGCACAAAATATACAACTTGCAAAAGTTCCTATATTATTAACCAGCCCAGGGCACTCATATTTCTTATATAATTCTAAGTAAAGATAACAGAATGTGAGAGCCTCCATTAAGCCCCTGTAATTCACATCGCTGAGGGCTGATCTAGAAAAGACACATTTCTCCAGCATTTATTACATTTTTAATAGCCACCTACCTAACTTGTGACTTAGCGCTGGGGCTTGAATTTAGGTTTCCTTATTCTAAACCTATGGTTGTTTTACTATGGTTGCCTTTTACTTTGCAATACTGACTGTTACAATGTTACACACAGACACACACCCCCTTGGAAAGTAACAACTCATCTTAAATGGAAAGCTGGTTGAAATGAAGTCTGGTTTAGCAAATACTGTCAGTAACTAATTTTTTTATCTTAGTAACATCTATTCTACTTCAAACAGAAGAGAATTTGGAACCAGCTGCAAAATTCACCCTCCCCCACCACTTTACTTAATAATTACAAAACATGAGTAATAATTTTTAAAACAAAACCCTTCCATTTTAAAAGTCTTCAAGCTCATGTAAGACCTTGATAGTCACCTTTTTTGCAAGTTCAGTGTTTGTTGATCATATTGTTCAGGTTTTATCCAGTAACCTTTTTTTTTTTTTTTTTTGGCAGTTTTTGGCTGGGACTGGGTTTGAACCCACCACACAATCATTTACTAAATTTAAGAAATGCTTTAATAAAATATATTCTAGACTATATTCTCAAAGTCCTACTCCTTTGAGCCACAGGCACTGCCCACCAGTACATTCTTTTGTTCTTTTTTTTTTTTTTTTAAATGATCGGCTGAAACACTTCTTCCTTTAAACAGACTTACTTCATTTTTGAACGACTGAAAAACAGAGTCAAATATGCTAAAATTATAGTCATAATGTCTTTGGGGGTTGACCAGATGAACTAAATTAAGCTGTCATCAGTCCTCTTAATTTATTTGCACAGCAGACTCGTAAATGCCGCAGAAAACAGCTTACTGTAATGTAAACAGAGCTTTCCATGCACTGCACACAGGACAAGTTTATTTAATGTAATGTATTACTCTCACCCGTCATTGCTACCTTTCAGTTTATACTTTTATGGTAACAAACGGTTATAATAAACAGAGCCGTTGTGTTAAAATCAAATAGAAGGCTAGGTATTCGTCCTCTGGCTAAAAAGAATCTGATACTCCTCCACTTTATATCTGTGATACTAAAGACTCTTAAACCACTGTAATTTCAAATTAGAGGAATCCTCAGGCGTTTTGGCCTAAACTTTTTATACCTAGCTCCCTATCTAATGTCTGTGCCCATGGTTTAGCTCAATTGCAAACTGATTGAAAAAAACAAAACTATGTAGCTATAAAGGAACTATTTGGGTGCTTTATGGTAATGATCACTCCCAAGGGTTCTGTCTTCTTTTAAAACCATGTTGGAACTACAGCAATATTTTAGGAAGGGAGGACTCTGTTAAAATACCATTTTGAGTGTTTATGGAGAACTATTTGTTTCAATTTTTAGATAACCTAGGGAAACTTTTGTCATACGAGGTAAAACTGGTCTCAGAGCTGTTACAAGTTGATGAAGTGTGTATGTTTTTAAAAAGTCAGTTACTGGGGCGGCACCTGTGGCTCAAAGGGGTAGGGCGCCGGCCCCATATGCCAGAGGTGGAGGGTTCAAACCCAGTCCCAGCCAAAAACAACAACAAAAAAAAAAAAAAAAAAAAAAAAAATCAGTTATCTGCACCCAGACTTCACAACAAATTCTATGTATTTTTCCCTAATAGCTTGACACAATCATTCACTAAATTTGAGAAATGCTATAATAAAAATATATTCTAGACTATCTCCTTACACATTAATGACTTACCAAGCATGTGCAACTCCATACACACTATTTTTAATTAAATAATTGAACTAATCAGTGATAAAACTCCTGAAGTTTCCAGTCCAGAAGGCGGACTGAGTATTGGATTGGTTTTATAACCAGCAATGTGGCTGGAATGAATCCAGAGCTAAGTGATGACACAGCCGACCTAGCCAAGTAAACCAAGAAGACATTAAAAGGGACTTGGATGGGAAGAAAAGCATTCTAATTCATAACATCAATTCCAATGATGCCTTCGTAATAAATGCATTCCAATTGTAAGGCTTTCCTCTCCTATCTGGACTAAAAGCTCCTGCTTTGATATTAATCATGTGTGATTTTGTGTGTGTGTGTTTTCCTGGCACCCACGTGATTTAGAATAAAAAAATACATACAACATATTTTTTTTTCTCCAGAAATTTTCCTTCTCTCTCTGTCCCCACAAATTCTTGGGCTATTATAAGAAATATACATAAAACTAACTTATAAAAGCTACTCTTTTACTTAATCATTTTTTTCTATATATCTTTTACCTATAAAAATTCTTAAGATTTTTAATTGAGCAGTCATGAACCCATTTCTTTTTCTCTGAAAGGAAAATATGCTGCCAGCCCCCTCCAGTTCATTTTTATACTGAAATAAAATCAAAGTGAAATAATTTAGTGAATGTTTTGAAATGCTAATCAAATTCAAGTTGGCGACGAAGCTGATTGCCTGCATACATGCTTACAAATTAGATGCTAATTAAATAATATTTATGCAGTATAGAAAAATGAATGAATAACAAAGTTCTTTACAGACCTGCTACCCAGCGCCGACCATTAACAACAACCAAAGACCCCCTTTCTCTGAATATTATTTTAAACTATTTTACATACATAATTTTTGCATACTGCTTTATTTCTTTAATATTATTTTGTGAACAACTGCCATGCTGCTAAATAAACATTACTAACATTCTTCTAAATGTTCTTGTAGACCCGCTGTTTACACCAAATCACTCTCCACTTCTAACTGGGTATTTCTTTTTTTTTTTTTTGAGACAGAGCCTCAAGCTATCCCCCTGGGTAGAGTGCTGTGGCATTACAGCTCACAGCATCCTCCAACTCCTGGGCTCAAGCGAGTCTCCTGCCTCCGCCTCCCAAGTAGCTGAGACCACAGGCGCCCACCACAACGCCCGGCTATTTTTTGGTTGCAGCCGTCATTGTTGTTTGGCGGGCTGGGCTGGATTCGAACCCACCACCTTAAGGTCTATGTGGCTGGTGCCTTAGCCACTTGAGCCACAGGCGCTGAGCCTAACTGGGTATTTCAATTGCTCCAATTTTCCCCGACTTTCAGTAGTGCTGAGATGAAAACGCACATTGCCTTTCCCAGACTTGGTATTATTTCAGCAGAACAGACCCTCAAGTATAAACCTACACATTGCCAAGTCATTTCCTTTTACGAACCTCACCATTTCTACTCTCCCGGTGGCGCATGAGCTAACCTATTCCACTGCAAAAGGACAGCCATAGAAAATGCCAACCAATTGTAACATTTGCTAGTGATGGTTTTTATTTCCACTTATTTCTCTCATTACTGTTTCACGGTTGAAGTGTTTTTGCTCTTGTTTAGACATTTTCATTACTATTTAGTACGACTGCTCACCTACATTGATCTTTAATCTGTGAGGTGTTTATTGATTTCTTAACTGTTCGATCAATACCATTATCTACTAAGCGTGGTTTTACTTTATTTTGCTACAAATCATGGTCACAGTTTGTTCCATGCCTGATGCGATTTCCTACTCACTTGAGCGTTGTAAGTAATGTGTTTGTCTCTGTGACGTCTTCTGTTTTGAAGGCCTAGCAATCGCATTCCATTTAAGATGTCTAGTAATTAATTCAGTGAATCCCATACTCTCTGTAGTTGGCAGCTTAGCTTTCCTCTCCCCCCCAGACCGTCCCTTAATGGCAGACTCTGTGTCTTTCATCTCTGGATTCCCCAGTGCCTAGTAAATAGCTCTCCTATTTACTGGCTTTATGAATGGATGGTTGGATGACGATGGTCATGCAGCTAACGTAACTCCACTTCTTATTAAGCTCTATTCTTAAAACGGTGTTCCCATCAATTTTATAAACATTAACTCCATGACGCACTCAATTTTCTATTGTTCAGCACGTTTATAGAACAATCTTGGAAAGAGTTGGAAACTCATTTCATGAGGCCTGTTTTTCTCATAAAGGCACATTAGATAATAGTGTAGCTTCTGCCTCTGCCCCCCGTCTTAGGGGATGGCTGAACTGTATACCAGCAATTATAAAACAGAGGTACCTGGAAGTTCTAGGACGCGTTAATGGAATCCTGTATCCATTCCTGTTCTCGTCTTGAGTCCATTTTCTCACCCTAGACTCAGACACCTGGGTCCTAAGACACATCTGTTCTATGGCTGATCACTTTTAAGTCCCCTGTGTCCTTTTCCTTCATCAGTAAGAAGAAAATAATAATAGAATCTACCTCACGAGAGCGCTATGAAGGGTCAATGAGAAACTAACTACTTAGGGCAATGCCGAGCCAGTGGGAAGAGCTCAGTAACTCTCAGCCGTTGCCATCCACACAATTATTGTATTAGATCCGTTAGTACCATCCGTGCATTCATTCTCCTCTGCCAACCTAGATGAGTTTCCAGAAAAAAATTATTTCATAGCTGCCTGGTTCGACTTCCCCAATTTTCACACATTCTTCCCTAGGACAACTGTGTTACCATCCTTTAGTGTTGTTTATACAATGTCAATGGTGTCTTGTTGCCAAATCCAGGGGTCTCTTGCACAAAAGGAAACCATCACCCGCCACGGCACACCTGCCCATCCTTCCATGCTCCCTGTCACTGCTGCCACAGAGCTCGGTGACATTTTTCTTCTTTCTCTTGCCATCTGCCCTTGGTGGTAAAAGGTCATCATACCCCATCCTTCTCCTCTAGGGAGATTCTCCTTCCTTTCCATTTCTACATTCTTGGTTCATGACATTCTTCTGGGCCACTAAAAAACATACAATATTCTCGGGTCTTTTTAATTTTTTCTTCATCTCGTACACCTTACATTCTTTTATCAGAGCTGTCATTCTGATTATATCATCCAATTTCCACCCTCCTTGCCCACCCTCCCCCTACATTCCCTCCATTCCTTAGAGTCATAGTTGGCCTCTCTCCTTGACAAAATCCTACCACCTTTCAGATCCCACTTCATCCGGCAGGGCTTCAAATGGTCCTTCCTTTTTCTTCCAGGACAAATTAATTGCTTCCTCTTGTATAAATCCCTAGTATTTTATATACGCCTCCATTTATTCAAAACATTCTTTTTATTACAGTTGTGTATGCAATCTCTGTTGCTCCTATTATATCATAAGACATGGTGTTTATCTTTCTATGACCTGGAGTGCCCAGAAGAATACGTGTGTTTTTTAACTCCTTCAGCCCTTTGCATTTTCTTCCTCTTTGAAAGAGAAAGCAATTTACAACATACACAGAGAGTTGAAACTTAATGGCTTTCTTGTGTTCTCAAGTACATGCTAATTGTGTGGTGCTTGAGGAAAGACCCCCAGGCAGTCAAAGGTGTCTCACTCATCCCAGAAGCAGAATCCTAACAACTAAGCCAGGGGCTTCTGGGAAGACCCTGAGATGACTTATCACATGCCTGGCCAGGTGCAGGCTCCAGTATCCCCTCAAAAATCACAATCGCAACTATCAAAAGCAAACATTTCACATTAACGAAGACAATCAGTGTAGAAGGATCTGGAAAACTATAAAATACGAACCCTGTTTCACACAAAAGAGCCCAAGAGATATAACGGGGAGAGGAAGATCTCAATGAAAGCTTGCGGGATTGAATCCTCCTTGACTGCTTTTCAAATTCTGATGAATGAGGTTTCGCGGAACTAATTTTGGATACATCTCGCCTCTGAGTGGTTAAAATATTATACTGACTAATGCTAAAATGAAGAAAAGTATTTTTCTTAAGATCTTCATTTCCTAAGCGTTTCTTCAGATTCTTCATTAAAGTAAGCACTTTCTGGATTTATTATACACAGCTTTCACTGTCACAGGCACCTCAAACAGCCGGAAAAATCTGATTCGAGCAGCAGTTTTTCTTCACAGACACTTTGATGTGATCATTGCAGTTCCAACTCCATTGGTGCTTACATTAGTGTGGCCCAGATTCGACGTTCTCATCATTATTTATTTAGAGGAATTGATAGCCATTTTACAATCGTGACAGTACAAAGACAAGCCTTCCTTTGTAAACTTCAGAAAACCGAAGTAGGAAATTCTCATTTTAATACCCTCACAGGAGAGTCTATGACAAAAGACAAATGGTACAACCATCAGATTATCCTTTCTTTTTTTTTTTTTGTTTTTGTTTTTGAGACAGAGCCTCAAGCTGTCCCCTGGCGTAGAGTGCCATGGCATCACAGCTCACAGCAACCTCCTACTCCTGGGCTCAAGTGAATCTCCTGCCTCAGCCTCCCAAGTAGCTGGGACCACAGGCACCCGCCACAACACCTGGCTATTTTTTGGTTGCAGCCATCATTGATGTTTGGCAGACCTGGGTTGAATTTGAACTCGCCACCTTAGGTGTATGTGGCTGGCGCCTTAGCCACTTGAGCCACAGGCGCCAAGCCGCAAATAAATTTCAATCTACATGAATACCTCAAAATTGCAATCACACACCAAAGGAGTGGAATATCGCAAATTAACTTCAAATAGTTTTATGTGAGAACAAGTACCTCAGACTGTTGTAGTTCACTGAGAAATAAAATAAGCTCTGCTATCAAATTATAAATGAAACAAGTAAAACCATCAAGCAGTAATATACTTGGCACAACCAAATAAAAATAGTAAGGGTAGTGGCTCTATTAAAATAAAACTAGCATGCTATCCTTACTGGTAAAGACTTTGAGTAAGATTTCAGATTCGATGACATTGCAGTGCTGGTTCCTTCTACTGGAGACAAATACTGCATGGTGACAACTAATGTTTCCACCCCCAGAAAGAGAAGGCTCGGTGTTGAGAATTCTCCAAAATAGTACCTCTTAGCATGACAGAGGCCTTTTGTCCCTCTGCTCATGTCTTTTGAATCCCTGAGAACATGCAAGCATCTGCCGCTTCTCGACCACTTGTAAACTCAGAAATAAAACTTGCGTTGTAAGTTTAACCAGCTTTTTAAAATTTAAAAGTCACTGCTTGTATTTCTCTCTTCCTCTTCTCTAATCCGGACAAAATGGTGTGAGTACCCTCTCTCGGACCAACCTCGGGGGGTCTGATCTAAAATCCCCATTTATGCTTCAGATTCCCACTAGCAGAGTTTTAAAGATTTTTTTAGTACAGAAAGAAAGAAAAATGTTCTCTCTATGCATGTATCAAGACTAACATGTACTTAAACTGTCTTTAATGGCAAATGACAATCTCAGACAACCTGATATTGAACCTTCATCATTAGAGTACACATGCCTGCCTATGATATAGATTTTGAAAATGAATATATGGGTGACACGTTTGTTTTGTACACAATGAAATTCAAATCAGTACCAAATGCTGGAGAACAGAAATGATACGTTTGGAGTTGTATCTTACTTTCTGTTAAACATTGATTTTTCTATCAGAGATTTTGAAGCCATTTATCTGCGCTTGGAAGAGTGAGAAGATGGTCAGCTGCTGAGCAGTGAATGAATTCTCCTATACACAAACAGCTTTATAGCAAATTGGTCACGGCAACGCTTGAGGAAGAGTTTCGTTTCATTTAAAATTATTAGCTACCACCCTGCAAAGTAAGCAAAAGCATTCGCCACCTGGGAAAGACGTTTCCACTTCCCTAAGGACTTATTTAAAAGAATTTTCTTTGTTTTATTTTATCAGTGTCAGAAACAACATTTACATCGTCTGTGCTGGCAGCTGGTTTTGTCCACAACCCCTCCCCCCCCACAGATTTATATTTGAACATAGCCAAGTTATTGGTTGGCAGACAGATGTACCAGCTATTTATTAATTAACAGACATTTATTAATACCTGGACCCTCCATTTGTAGATACAATTCTGCTCAAAGTTACAGAAATACCAGAAGCTCTGATTGAGAGAGCAGAGTAATGAAAAAGTCAACTTATCCCCTGCCTTTAAGAGGGACAAGAGATTTTAAAACATTTTAGCGGTACAATTGTCTAAGATCTTACTTAGAATGGCCCTAAAAAAGCATGAAAACGAGCTCCAGTGTAGGTAAAAAAACTGTATTATCATTTCCCTTTTTATTTTGCCATACGTCTGCTTAGCTTAGTCAAGAACCAACAGCTCTAACAATTTTTCTAATTACAAATGTTCCTTTCCATTTCAGATCTGTTCACCACCAAATGACGATGTGTACTTAAAACAACAGCCAATAGTTTTGGGGAACTTTGCTAACCCTTCCGCTAGTGCATAATCACTATCAGGAGAATCCGGTGTTTTGCTTATTTTTCCACTTCTGCCCTCAATCTGCGGGCTTATGGATTTAACTGTCAACACCGAGAGCGCTAAGCAATCAAAAGACTGTCAAGGTGGAAACTCGTCCAGAGTAATGTCTGCCTTACAAACAAAGAGGAGAGGAGATGGTGCGGGGTGGGGGAAGGTGGGGGGGTGGGAGTGAGGGGTGGGGAGTCTGTGTGGGGGGTGGAGGATGGAGCTGTTTATGGAGTTTAACCGTGCAGATGCTCCAGTTAATACCGCTGGTTTCCAGGCAAGAATTAAGAAATCATTTTATTAGATACCATGTGGGTTTCTACCACTTTAGTGTTATTATGAAGGTTACATTTGTTAATTGGTTGAAGAAGAACAGAGCACTAAGCCCAGTAACAAAAAAAGAAAAAAAAAAACTGACCAACAAATGTTACATACTTACTATGAGACAAGATACTTCAGGAGAGAGCAAAGCAGCCATGACTCTCATGGTAAATATGCCCTATATTCCCCTAAATTCCCAACAGGAACTACTGAAAACCTGAACATACAGTCAATTCCCCTCCATGGGATCTGTGTATATTGTCCAAAGCCAGCAGCTCAGTTTCCTGGGTGGATCTCTTGTCCTTTTGACTTATATATAAAGTTATCAGTTTTGTGCCCCTCCTCCCAGTTACTGACCCCACAGACAGGTTTTTAAGCTTCCTAATATCAACTATCTTATTTGCACATTAATTACTTCCTAAAAATGTAATAACCTGATGTTATACTTTTTCTTTCTGTTTTTGAGGTAGAGTCTCACTCTGTTATCCTGGGTAGAGTGCCGTGATGTCATAGCTCACAGCTCTTGGGCTCAAGCCATCCTCCTGCCTCAGCCTCTTGAGGAGCTGGGACTACAGGCACCTGCCACAATAGAAAAGGCTTGAGCTTTTCTATTTTTAGTAGAGGTGGGTTCAGGCATTAGCTCAGGCTGGTCTTGAACTCCTGCGCTCAAACAGTCCTCCCATCTTTATCTCCCAGAGCACTGGGATAACAGGCATGAGCCATGGTGCCTGCCCCTGATGTTATGCCCTAATAAAAGGCATGAATGGTGACTACTTATAGCTACTCACCGAGACTTCTCTGTGCTGACACCCCTGCCCAGTGTCCTGGACGTGTTCAGTCTACATCACTCAGGTACAAAGGCCCAAGCATAATGATATGCAGTGATCACTATAGATCCCCGTGAGCCAAGAAAGCCTCAATTTATTTTATTTCTATTTATTTACTCCCAACAGAGTCTCACTCTGTCATCATGGGTAAATTATCATGGCATCATCATAGCTTGCAAAACCCTCAAACTCTTAGGCTTAATCAAGCTGGACAGCTTGCTTCAGCCTCCCAAGTATCTAGGTCTGCAGGCACTCATTGCAAGGCCCAGCTAATTTTTCTGTTTTTAGTAGAGACGGTGTCTCCTTCTTGCTCAGGCTGGTTTGGAACTCCTGAGTGCAAAGGATCCAAACATCTTAGCCGCCCAGAGTGCTGGGATTATAGGCATGAGCCACCACTCCAAGCCAATATGCCCTAAATTTAAAGGAGCTTTAATAATTTGTCCTTTGGTTTTAATGGTGTGTTGGTACTACACTCTCAATTATCATAAGAAAAATCAACAAATAATTATCCTTCTGTGACCCAATTTAATCAAATACGTTCACTGCCCTTACCTAGTCCCAGGTGCCCCAGCTCCGGGTGCTGCCCCCTAGTGGTGCAAAGCTCTGACTCCACCTCCTCTTAGACTTGTCCTCAAAAGTAGCACAAATTCTGCTTTTACTTCCCGTTCCTCCATTCCATTTACATGTTCCCATGAATGACCAAATAGACTGTCTATGACATGTTAATGTTACTACTAGCATTGTCAGCAGAGCTGTTCAGATTTAGGTGACAGGCAACAGCCCCATGGGCTATCCCAGGGGTTCCAATCCAACACAAACTCCAGAAGCCTGTTCCAGAATTCTATTTTTACAAACCACTCTCTAGAGGCCTTCAGAGGAATTTCTGGTCAACCAAATGCACCGTGTGCCTTTTTAGTATCTGCCACCAACTGACCTGACACCATAGATTTTCACACTAAGCAACTCAACATAAGACGCTGCTGAAACTATTGCAGAAATTAAATGTGAAGCTGTTCTAACTTATATAGGGAGAGGAGTTACTACAGTCACGAAGGAAGCTTCAGTTTGGAATGCACCTTGATTCCTCATGAAACGTTCTATTTCCAGATCCCTGAGACTCTTTTTTATTTTTTGAGACTCTGTCTCCCTGAATAGAGTGTTCATGTTGCATCTCTCATGGTAACCTCAAACTCCTGGACTCAAGAGATCCTCTTTCCTCAGCCTCCCTAGTAGCTGGGACTACAGGCACCTGCCACAACTTGAGCTTAAGCAATCCACCCTCCTTGGCCTCCTAGACAGCTAGGATTACAGGTGTGAGCCACCATGCCCGCCCCCACCCTCCAAGACTTTTTGATTTTGTTTTCTCTTTTTTGATAACTGGTCCACATTTTGGCAACCTTTTGTTTATGTAACATGAGAATTCTGGAACATTTTTCAGAAGCACTTCACTACTGAAAGTAGCATGCTGAAAAATAACTACCTTTTTCTTAGATTACACAATCCTAAGGCCTCAAGGTTCTTTATAAGGGATTCACATCTTTCTAAAAGTAAGCATTATTTTTTCTAACAGACAGATCTCTTTAAAGCTTTTGTAATCCATGAAATGTTCCCAAATTTTCAAAAACAATGACACAAAAGGCCTGTCAAGTTCAAAGTAACAAGGGCGCTCACGGTGACTCCATATCACAAAGATAATCCACAAGAAGTAGATTACACGAGAAGCTGTGGGATTATCAAAGTAGAATATAGAAAAAGACTTCATCAGGGTCAACAGTCAAGAGAAAGCAGAGAAATATCCAATAGCCATGTTCATGCCCTATTTAACTTGACTAGTGACTTTATAAAGTATAATTCCATTTTCAGTTGGATGTGGATTTGAAATCAAACTCTCAGCTAGCTTTACATGAATATATCCGTATGTGTGCATATGTATGGGAAAAATTATTACTATTTATAGATAACATGTAAGTTTCAAATCTCAATATTTTAGCCATAGTTTTTGGTTAATAAATCTTCCTTGACTATTAAGAAAATATCCTAGGGTAGAAATAAAGATTGGCCCAAGTCACAAAGTCTCAAAGCTGCAGATGCTGGTGTGGATGTGGAGAGAAGGGAACATTTATACACTGCTGTGGGACTGGAAACTAATACAACGTTTTTGGAAGGAAGTATGGAGAACCCTCAAAGAACTGCAATTAGACCTCCCAATTTATCCTACAATCCCAATTATTAGGCATCTACCCAGAAGGATAAAAAGCCTTTTATCATAAGGACATCAGCACTAGACTGTTTATTATAGTCAATTTATAATCAGCAAAATGTGGAAATAGCCTAAATGCCCACCAGCCCAGGAATGGATTAAGAAGCTATGGTATATGTATACCATGGAATACTATTCAGCCATAAAAAGATGGAGACTTGATATCTGGCTGGAGGTGGAATACATTCTTCTTAGTAAAGCATCACAAGAATGGAGAAGCAAGAATCCAAAGGACACTGTTCTAATATGAAGGCAGTAGATTTGCTAATACAAGGGGTGGGGTAGGAGAATGAGCAAGTGGGGAGAAGGAAGTAGGGAGAGGGAATTAGGGGTCGAGGGGTATGGCACACCTCTAGGGGGTGGGACACAAGTATAAGAGGGATTTTATCTAACAAATCCAATCAGAGTAACCTACTTCTTTGTACCCTCAATGAGTCCCAAACAATAAAAAAAAGAAAAATTATAAAACAGATACTTTAGCTGTGTTTAAGTATATTTTTAAATGTAATGTGGTTATGGCTGAAGGAGAAATTCAGTGAGCAAGAAGTCATTGGTGAGCTCTAAATTGTATGGTTTGGGGCCAGGCACTGTGGTTCATGTCTGCAGCCCTACAACTTAGGAGGCTAAGGTGAGAGAACTGAGGTGAGGAGTTCAAGACCAGCCTGAACAAGAGTGAGACCTCATCTGTGAAAAAAAAAAATAGAAAAATCAGGGCAGTGCCTGATTGGGTACGGTGGTACGGTGGGTACGGTGCTGGCTCCATATACCAAGGGTGGCAGGTTCAAACCCCACCCTGTCCAAATTGTAACAAAAAAGTAGCTGGGCATTATGGCAGGTACCTGTAGTCCCAGCTACTAGGGAGGCTGAGGCAGGAGACTCGCCTAAGCCCAGAAGTTGGAGGTTACTGTGAGCTGTGACACCACAGCACTCTACTGAGGGCGATAAAGTGAGACTCTGTCTCCTAAAAAAAAAAAAGAAAGAAAAAGAAAAATTAGCCAGGTGATGGAGCAGGCACCTGGCAATACTGCCTAATCAGGAGGCTGAGGCAGGAGGATCAATTGAGGCCTAGAGTTTCAGGTTACAATGAGCTAGGATGGCACTACTGCACTCTAGCCAAGGCGACAGAGCAAGACCCTGTCTCAAAAGAAAACAAAAAAAAAAAAAAAAAAAGAAAGAAGGAAAATTTCTGTAGTTTTATCTGCCTTTTTTTATTCTATGTGACCTTCATGACATGACTCCTCCACTCACTATACCCTTTATCCAAAAGAAGATCATATTCCAGGCAAAGCATTAGGAACATTATAAGGCCTTAGAAACTTGCAAAAATAATTCAAAAGTGCTTCTACTTCTTTTCATCGTATCAATGGTCTTTGGCGTTGGATTTCAGACTGAGATTTCCCACGCTGTTTTGGTGAACCTCTTGGCCTCTCATCACTATTTTGTCCACTTCCTCTTCCTCTACTTCAGTGAATGCAGGCTTTCCAGGCTATCACCTCCCCTCAATCCACCAGCCCCAGACCACAACCACGGGACAGGCTGGGGACCGGCACCTGCACTTCCAAGTGGGTCTGTCCCTTGGACTTGTCAGCTCAGAAGTGACTGGCCCAAAGTCGTACCTTTTTTGTTGTTGTTCTGCTTTATTTTGCCTTTATTATTATTTTTTATTTCAGAATGTTCAGAGGTACACGTGTTCTCTTGACATATTCTGGTTTTCGTACAGAATGCGTCAAAGTAGCGTGTCCTCCACCCAGTTAGTGTGCTCTGTACCAAGAGGTGTGAACTTCCCCCATCTTCATCCCCACTGGTATTTCCTTCCACAGGGGTGCTTAAGACTTAGTTCATGGATAAGCTCGACCTTGGTATTGAGCACGAATGTGTCTCCAGTCTTGTGACGCTTCACTTAGGAGAGTGGCTTCTAGTTTGCTCCAGGTTGTCACGAAAGATACTATTCTCCATTTCTGTTTGGTCCTCCACGGTATGCACAGGCCCCAGTTATCAATCCAGTCATGTGCTGGTGGGCACCTGGGTCTTTGTGACTGTGACTTGCGCTGCTACAAAAGTTCAAGTGTAAGTGTCCTTTCCATGATCCTTTCCCCTTGGGGTCTATAAGCATCAGTGGGACTGCTGGATGAAAATGATAGTATCTTTTAAAGTAATAATGTTTACAATCTGCTGGGAAACTTCAGGAAAAGTCTCCATAACCAAATTCAAGGCCTTCTAAAGTACTAAACTAAATCGTTACAAAGTTTCCCTCCCTCTCTTATGGGCCCCCCCGAACCCACATGGACACAAGCACTTAGGCACAGACACAAATTCTTTTTAAAAATACTCCTCATATGTCCATTATGTACAGGAGCTATCAAAAATATTCTTTAAAAAAAAACCACCTGTCTTTAATTCTTCAGATAGAAATAGGATCCTCCTAACAACGCCCGACTTTTCATTGTAACAGTACAAAATAACACATTCTGAAAAGGAAAATAAAAATCGCTCTCGCTTCCTGATTCAGTAGGCCCTAGGGATAACACCAAGGGAGAGATGGGAGAGGTTTTTATTGTCCTCTAAAGCATTAAGGTGTTATTAACCGGTTTTCTTAAATTTCCGAAAAATTATGGAACTTGATATAATTTTCTTTACTGCAAGTTTTATTAAATATTTATTATTAGGATAAACATGGGAACCAGGCTCACAGCTACAGGCAGTTGATTTTTCTAATGAAGTCATGAAGCCACTGGCTGCAGGAAAAAACAACTTGGGAGCAGATCTAATGGGGCCTCCTTCCCTTTCCTTGAGCTGATGATTTGGACATCTCTAATTCCCAACCAGAATACTCGTTCTTGTTTCCTCTCAGGGAAATTATAATCCCCCATTTTAATCTCAACACCTTCCATCCTTTTTCCCTTTTCTCTTCAGCTCCTGTTCTCTTTCTCTCTCTTTCAACACCCAGTAAACTTTCTGTGCTAGAATATAAATTCATATCTGCAGGGATTTGTGTCTTGAAAGTACTTAGTGTCTGGCACATAGTAGGTACACAATGAAGATTTACTGAACTGAACTGAACATGCACATTACTGGGAAGTGAGTGATTAATAAGATTCAGTTCCTGCTCTCCAGGTGGCCACCATGTGAGGAAATCAACGGGGTTATCTCTGAACCTGTGTGTTGGTTACAGAAGGTTATGCACAAAATGTCCTTGGAACACCAATACGACTCCTGTGTAGATAGAGTGCCTTGGGAAACAGCCCAGAGAAAATGCTTATCTTGAGTTATGAAAGAGACGTAGAAATTAGTTCAACAAAGGAGGCAAGAAAGGGTCTTTCAGGAAGAGGAAAACAGGACATGTAAAGACAGGAAGATTAGTGAGGGCCCAGCTGCAGGGCTAACTAGAGAGAGACCTGGGCAGAGACCAGAGCACCTGCAGAGCTAACTACAGAGACCCAGCCAGAGACCAGGTTTCAGAGTTTTCTGGCATAAGTGCAAAAGTGTAACCAAGGGGAACCTTAGAGGAATTTCTAATAAGGCAGTAATCTGATCTAGATTACATATCTCAAAAGAGTCCTCAGATTGGGGAAGGAGGGTAGGAGAGATTGAGCAGGAAGGACTGAAGGACTGTTGTCTGCGGGTTAATTGCATCTGCTGAGGACAAAAATGAGGAAGCCCGCACGAAAGCAACAGAGGTGCTTTGGAAGAAAAGGCAGTGAGGGAAAGAGCTGTGTAGGAGAAGACGTGGCCTGGCTGAATGACTCATTAGAAGGGGCAGTTAGAGCACAACAGGGGTATTTAGACTTCAGTTGGGCAGCTGAGAACCTCTCAGATTGTGGATAAAGAACAGGACAGTTCTCTTCATGTTCTTAGCATAAGAATTTAAGATCTAGGGCGTGTCTGTGGCTCAAGGAGTAGGGCACTGGCCCCACATACTGGGGGTGAGGGGTTCAAAAAGAATTTAATATCTAATATGAGAATACGATCCTTTTCTTAAATGGAGCAACACTTTAAATACATATAGGTGAGGGTTCTGCCATTTGGGGAGCACTGTGGGTCACAAGTTTGAATTTGGGACTTAGGGTACAGGATGGAGCTGTGGAAGGGACAGCTGGAAATACAGGTAAAAAGATGGAGACGGAGCCCGAAGCTGGAAGAAAACCAGGTGAAGTTATGGCTGATATCATGGTGGGTAAAGTGTCCCAGACAGAAAGACAGGAGAGAGGATAAAGGAAAGGACAGACGGCAATAAATAACGTCTGGATTAATGGTAGGACCAGAAGACCATCCTGGGAAGCCCCAGTATTCAAAATAAAAGAGCCTTTGGAAGCATCTCAGAAAGTGATCCTTACCGTGCTTGTGTAATTTAAAAGATCCTTAAGATTCTTAGAGATTTTTGGCTGAATTTGAGTTTCTCTTTCAATTCTGACGTACCAAAGAAAACTCAATCTTCTCTTTAAATTACATCTGTAAGCAATACCATCACTGATTTTTGTAAATTCCTCTGTCTTACTGGTTATCTTTTTTTTTTTTTTTTTTACAGTTTTTGGCAGGAGCTGGGTTTGAACCCACCACCTCTGGCATATGGGGCCGGTGCCCTACTCCTTTGAGCCACAGGCGCTGCTCAGGGTTATCATGTTTATACAATGAACATCAAAGCTAACATTTCAAAGTAAGTAGGTAGATGTCCCAGAACAGCAGTTATGAGTGGCACATCTGGGAGTCAGTGTCAGCCGAAATGAGCTCACAGTCTACCCTACAGAGGGGGCACCCTGTTCACTCTCCATGGAAAACAGCAGCAATACACGGGCATCTGATTAGCTAAGGTTACACACAAATGGAACCCCGATGACTGGAGGAGAAGGTCAATATGTTTTACTATAATACAAAATATGAATTAAGGTTTCAGTCTATCATGTTGAATCATCAGGAGCACCGACGGTCTGGTTTAAAGCCCCCGAGAAGTCATGAACAGAAAACAAGATGATCCCAGGATTTTACCAGGCTGTAAGAAAAATACTTACAGGATGACTAACGGAATACTTATAGAATGAGGAGGTAATCACCAAAGAGACCGTTTCCAGATGGGATTTTGAATTTGAGCCCCTCCCCTGCCTTCCTCCTCCTCCCTATCCAGACCCCTGGTAACAGGTGTCATCTATGAACCACCTCAGAGTGACATATTGTGGCTTCATGTCTATACTCATAACGACATCCCTCCAAAATGAGGGAGATGACCTTAAAGGAAAAGTGTGTTGAGTGATGAACAGGTGGGGAGCCTGGGTCCGCACTCTGTACTCACAGCAGGGGCTTGTTGGGGGGTTATTTACTTATTTATTCATTTACTTTAGCTATATGCGGGGGGTCTCAACCTGTGTGTCCAGACCCACAGGAAATGCATTAAAGGGTCGTGGCATTAGGAAGGTTGAGAACCACTGAGCTGCAGAGGCTCCTTCTGTCATCCAGGCTGGAGTGCAGACACACAATCGTAATTCACTGCAACCTCAAACTCCTGCCTCAGCCTTCTAAGTCGTCGGAATTACAAGCGTAGGCCAGAATGCCTGGACAAATTTTTATTTTTCAATTTTCTGTAGAGACAAGAGTCTCCCTATGTTGCCAGGCTGGTATCAAATTCTTGGCCTCACACAATCTTCCTCTTTAGGCTTCTCGGAAGTTCTGTGATTAGAGGTGTGAGACACCACTCCTGGCCTTGCTGGCATTTTGAAACCTGTTGCAGCTACAGTTTTATTTTTATTATATTTTAGTTCGGATTAATAGGAGGGTTCAAATGATTAGGTTACATATTTTGTGCTTCTAAAGTAGAGTTCAAGGCCAGGTGTGGTGGCTCACACCTATCTAGCACTCTGGGAGGCCGAGGTGGGTGGGTGGGTGGGGCTCATGAGCTCAAGACTAGCCTGAGCAAAACACAAGGATGCTGTGAGCTATGACCCCACAGCACTCTACCCAGGGTGATAACTTGAGAGTCTGTCTCAAAAAAAAAAGGAAAGTTCAAGTGGTAGTTGAGCCCTTCAGCCAGGAGGTGTGTTGTATACCCTTACATTGTGCCAATTAAGTGAACAGTTACCAATGCCCGTCCCACCTCCCCTTTCTCCAGGTTACTACAAGTCTACAGTGATCAGAACAGCATGGTACTGGGACAGAATCAGAGATATAGATCTATGGAACTGCCTAGAGAACCTAGAGATGAACCCAGCCATGCATCTCCATCTGATCTTTGCTAAACCAAACAAAAGCATACACTGAGGAAAAGAATCCATATTTAATAAATGGTTCTGGGACAACTATTCAGCCACATGCGGAAGACTGCAAGTGGACCCACACCTCTCACCACTGACAAAAATCAACTCACTGGATAAAGGATCTAAATTTAAGACGAGAAACAGTAAAAATCCTAGAAGAAAGCCTGGGAAAAACTCTTGACACTATTGGCCTGGGAGAAGAATTTAGGAAGACGACCCCCTTGGCAATTGCAGCAACACAAAAAATAAAAGAGACGAGATCCAACAGTTGTGGTTCTAGCACTGTCACCAATTTGCTGTAAACCAAAAATTCCTTGAGTTTTGGAGGACATTATCAAGATCCAGTAATATGAAAAATGAAACTAGTTCAGAGTCCAGAAGTTTAGTGATTACCATTTCAGTTTCCCTGAACAGGGAAAGGGGACCTTTGTCAGTTTAATTTCTTCGAAGGGTAGCAAGCGCTGTTCTTTGTTTTTTTGTATCTCTTGGTCTTAACGAGCATTACTTACATGAATGGACTAAATCACTGCACACTCAAATTCACAGCGGACACTACCTTTGGGAAGTGCAGAGCATGAGGAAGGTGGGACTCTCAGAGAATTTGCACTAATGGCCAGTTTCTCTTTTCAAAACGTGGCGTCTGAACTTGAACACTGGGTTTGTTTTTGATCCGAGCCAAGCCATACATAGTAAGTTTTAGGGATAAAATGTATTTCCTTATTAGGAAAACGGCTATCATGTCCTGTACATCCATGGAACCTTGTTCATTTCATTATTTGGCACGCCTAGTGATATCCCGAGGCATTTTAACTGTTGTTTTATAGCCCTTAAAAGCCTTTTCCTGAAAATGAAAATCAATTAAGTAGATTTGATCCTCTGTGGAGGACTGATAGAACAAAAAGCTGTTACGTAATCCTGGCGAGCTTTACAAATTCATTTTAAGTGGAAAATAAACTAGGTTGCATAGATTGATTATGTAAGTTAATTATACTTCTGATGTATGCTAGACCATTTCATAGGCACAGTAGCCGCCCATAAACATGTCATAAGCAGGTGAGAAAATGAATGAATTTCCTTAGACTCGTCGGTGTGTGGGGATCATGAAGGTCCCACTTGCTCATTCACCGTGGGAGGTCCACCTCTGTGGCATAACATTGTATGAAACAGAGGCAGAGAGACTGGTTTAAACCCCAATGTCCATTGCAAGTAACAGATGTCAAACTGGCACTTCTCTTTCCTATACACCCACCATCAGTCTGTCGGTAAATCACGCTGGCTCCACCTTCAACAGAAATCTAGAATCTGACCATTTTTCTGCATCTTGACTGTTCACACCGGGGTCCAAGGCTCCATCAAATTCTGCCTGGCCTGGAGCAGGGGCATCCTATCTGCGCCTCCCCCTTCCTTCTCCTCACACCAGTCAGAGTGAAATGCAAGCTGGACCTAGTCACTCCCCTCACACTTTCACAGTAACCACTTCACTCCATATGGAAACCGAATCTGAGCAAGTGACCTGCAAGGCTCTGTCTCTGCCCTGATTTGGTGGGCGGTAGCCACTTACAGTGAGAACTTGAAACGTGGCTAGTCCAGATAAACATGTGCTGCATGTGTGAAATGTGGCCCAGATTTCCAAGTCTTAGCATAAAAGCATAAAATATCACGGAAACAATTTTCATATTGATTAAACCTTAAAATTGTCTTGAATATATTACCTTAACTAAAATATACTATTAACATTTTTCAATTAATAGATGTCATGAGTTTCAACATGACATCAATATGTTGAAAATGTTTTTCTATTGTTGACTTAATATGGAAAGTAACTGAGATTGCCTTAGCGATGGCTCTCCTCCCATGCTCTGAAAACTCCCTTTCTCTTAAGAAATTTGCCTCCTATAGAAAAGTCAATGTATGAGGTAATATCCCAATGCAAAAAAAAAAAAAAAAATTCCAAAAGAGAAAACAGCAAAAAGCTAAACTCCATTCATACTTTTGAGATATGTAGATACATCCCCCCAAATATATATATATATATATATATATATGTGTGTGTGTGTGTGTGTGTGTGTGTGTTTGTGTGTGTGTGCGCGCACATGTGTGCTTGTGTATGTATCATGTATGCATATATATACATCCGGAATGTGTGTGTGTATGTATACACAAACACTTATCTGAGAGAGGAAACAAAACTGATTTTTCGTATGAAAATTGCTTTATAAAATTGTGTCTGCCAAGTTTAATGCTTAGCCAGTTATCTCTATCAGTGATTAATGGTCACATGAAAACCGTACCTATTAACCTGTGCATTTTGTACCTACTTGGGGCAGGGTAATGATTTGTGTTTATAAAACTGAATACATTTTAGCAATCTATTTACTTAATCCAGAATCAAAAATGTCAAAGTTTTAAAAATACGTAAAGTTACAAGTTTCACTTTTTTTAATGTGGAGCCAGAATATTTAAAAGACTGGGTGTTTATTTCCTTAATCAAATGGCTTTACACAATTTGAGCCTTTATCTCACTTAATTTTAATACAATGTTTACTAAGTTTAAGAAGCATAAAGATGGTAGAATTTACATGGAGGAAGTTTTGGAAAACTTAAATGAATTATCCTTGAGACATTACAGGAGAAAAATCTCCTAAAAATGAAGATGGGCAAAAATACTGACTGAAGGGAGAAAAATAATCAAATGTTAAGAAAAAAAAAGTTGCACTCAAACTAATCAAAGAAAGTGACCAGATAAGAAAAATCAACACATGGTCATCCAGCGTAGAAGAGCAAAGTATAGCAAGTCTGTGCCTCACTCAAGCTCTGCACTGTAGAGTACTGAGGAAAGAGCTGTGAAAAGCATGCAGTCAGCTCTGGAGAATAGCGATTCCACCCTCACTTGAGCTCTGCACTGTAGAGCACTGAGGAAAGTGCTTTGAAAAGCACACAGTCAGCTCTGGAGAATAGTGATTCCACCCTCACTCAAGCTCTGCACTGTAGAGCACTGAGGGAAGTGCTGTGAATAGCACACAGTCAATTCTGGAGAATAGTGATTCCACCCTCACTCGAGCTCTGAACTGTAGAGCACTGAGGGAAGAGCTGTGAAAAGCACACAGTCAGCTCTGGAGAATAGCAACTCCACCCTCACTAGAGCTCTGCACTGTAGAGCACTGAGGGAAGAGCTGTGAAAAGCATGCAGTCAGCGCTGGAGAACAGCAATTCCACCCTGACTCTATGGCACATGTCATACTGGATGTGACTATTAGGGCACAGCTGGCCTTTCTGATCTAGTTTGAATTACAATATTAGAGTAACTCAGGATTAGACTGAAATAAATCACAGATAAACCTCAAGGATCATGTATTAAAAATGTACTTGCCTAATTCAATTCAATAATTATTTGTCATCTTAAACTCTGTACTCGGGGATAATGGTTTTAACTCTCTTTGTTAACGTCTCTCTTACCTGGAACCATTCCTATTTATATGGGGCAGGCTTACTGATAAAAACTACCAGATTTGTGCCAGCCAAGGAGATTCTAGAAATACAAAAATTAGAAGAAAACAAAATTGCAGTTATTCAAAGGCAAGTTTAATAATCACAACATCAAACTTTTTCTTAATTAAATCACAGCTGTGTACATTAATGCAATCATGGGGTACAATGTGCTGGTTTTGCAAACAATCTGAAATGCTTTCATCAAACTGGTCAACATAGCGTATGTTGATCAAACGGATTTTAAATTGCATCAAGATCCTTTGAAAATCTTTTGCCCCTGGACCTACTAATTTGATTTCAGAAATCCAAACTTTCCTATGGAAATAACACAAAAACAAGTAGAAAAAATTCTGGGTACAGAGCCCTCATATGTGTATTTATAAAAGTGAAAAACATAAAAAAAGCATAAATACTCAGTGACAGGGCAACAGCTGAGAAGACCACCCTAAATCATCCAGGTAGCCTATTATTTAACCACTAAAAATGATTATATAGTAACAAGGAGACTGCCCACTATTATAAAGCTAAAAAGGAAATGCTATCCACAAATATGTATATACCACACAGAAAATGCACAGAACTATAAACCTCTGGGAAGAAAGGAAAAGATATGAAACATATGGTTGCGTCAAAAAATTTAAACACAATTCAATTTTAAGGATGTTAAGTTTTTGGAACAAAGAAAGGAACACAATTTTTGCAACAAAGTTCTGTAACAAAAAAATTTAAACACACTTGAATTTGTGTTAAGGATGTCAAATCTTTGCAACAAATAAAAAGCAAAGTGGGAAAATGTAACTTTTTCTAATCTCTTGGTCAGCTTTCAAGCGTATAAGATGAAAACATTTCCCCTTTCAAGTGTCCCATGGCTAAATTTTATTGCATCTATTTTTTAATTTTGTTTTATTCCACAAGCATGTGTGGAATGTCGGCTATGAACGGTTCTACACACATTTCACTCATCCTCCAAAGTGTAATTCTTCCGACATTCCCTATTAAATACAAAGGCTCTATCTTTTTCCCTTAAAGTATCTCCTCCACTATGATTCCTGACTCCCTGTCACCTCACAGCCAGAACATATCTTGCATTCCGAGACATCTACTCAAACTGTGCCAAACTGAGACTCGCACTGCCAATCGTTTATGTAAAATAGTCCACCACCGACTCTGAAATGGAAAATGCTAAGCTCTCACTCCTGCATTTGCTCCTGTCAGACCCTGAGAGGACTTCAGGAAGAAACAGGCTCCTCCTGTGACCCTGGCCACTGCCTCCCCTCCTTGGATAAGGTCATGGCGAACTGAAACTGACCATGATCCGTCTCCTCTCATAAACCTTTCAGACCACAGGCGTGGAGAGTCAGAGACAGAGATGGAGCCACCGATGCGGAGAGACAGAAGTTCACTATTTGGAGGGGCAAACTTTCTCCCCTTCTTTTCCTGGGAGATGCAAGAATCATGACAATGAGTTTCACAAACATGTTCCTACACCTCCCACAAATTTTATTTTATTTATTTACTTATTTTGACACAGAATCTCACTATGTTGCCCTCAGTAGAGTGCTGTGGCATCACAGCTCACAGCAACCTTCAACTCTTGGGCTTCAGCTATTCTCTTGCCTCCGCCTCCCAAGTAGCTGGGACTACAGGCGCCCACCACATAGCCCGGCTATTTTTCTACTGTAGTTGCCATTGTTGTTTGGCAGACTCAGGCCGGGTTCAAACACGCCCACCCCTGTGTATGTGGCCAGAGCCATAGCCACTGAGCTACAGGCACCCAGCTCCTCCCACCCACTTTAAACCTCATGTGTGGAAATCACAGTATGATACAAAAATAGTCATCAAGGACTTTAAATGACTAATTTGGTGAGCACGCATAAACGTTCATGATTAGATTTTTATCTTGCATACATGAAAATGCTGATTGTTTCCTCTTTCTTAGGACACCCTCTTTTCTTTCATCCATTCCCAGTTTTCATCCAGTCTTTCTGAAAGCTGCTTCTCAGGCCCCACCTTCCACCAGTGTCTTAACAGTTGGTGCTTCTCGAGGTTCTGTGTTGTCCTAGAATCATCATTCCTTGGGATCATCATTCCTTGGTTGTTTTTCCACTTGTATTTCAAAGTTCTGTTTCCTCCTCACTCTATCCTGCCCGGAGCTCCAGGATGATAACTTCTATGGAGCCTCAAATCTGCACTTCAGATGCATAATGGATTTGGCCAATTGGGTTGGGAAGGGTAACAGAGATCAGAGTACAGGAAGAGAGGACGTCATAATATGAATTTCCCAGACTCCTCTTCTAATAGGGCATGGCTGGAAGGTCCTGTGGACACCCTACCGAGGCCGCGGGTCCTGTGGACACCCCTACAAAGGCCGCAGGTCCTGTGGACACCCCTATCCTCCAACCACACAAGCAGACCCAGCTTCTCTTTCCCCCCACGTCACGGTGAACCTCCCTTGTCATTCAATCCCCCAGGCCTATGAGTGGTCACGGCTCTTCTGTTGTGATTAGCCCCACTGGGCTTCTTCATCTCAGTGGGTTTTCCAAATTCTGCCCACAACCTTTATGAATTATAATCAAACGCTCCTCAGTTACCCCATCCAAGTTAGATACCTGCTTCCTGCTGGGATCCTGCCTGACAATTCCTCTTATTCTGACTGTTTTAATTAGTGTCATAGGATAATGATCTAAATCACCTCGGCCCAATCTCTTTCCAATTTTTAAACAGGAATTGCAAGCCATCGTCTAAATATTCTGCAACAACTTCAAATGAATATGCCCCAAGTGAAGCCCACCTCCTTCATTCACCTATGCCTGCCACGCCCACACCCCCCCTCAATCCATTTCTCAGCCTGCATTTAGAGAACAGACTACCATCCACTCACCTGCGCAATCTAGCAAACTGACAATTATCCCCCCCCTCACTCTTTCTTCTCTGTTAGAAAGCAATCCTGTTTCCTTGTCCTAGCTAATGTATTTCCCCCTCTCTGTCTGCATGGCCTGTACTTGAGTTCAGAATCCATCTTTATTATGTTCTAAGGAATCTCTCACCAACAAGACTATATCCAACTTGAGGAAAGAAACCATGACTGGCCCTATACCCCAGTAAGAGCATTCCTGAATAGGTGGCTGAATGAATACAATGTAAAAGAAGATGAAAATAACAAAGTTTCACTTGTTTCTGTAGGTCTTACAAATAGCTCTCTAATCACTTCAACCTGCACACACACACAAATACGTTGAAGAGTCCATTTCACCCATTACAGCTCAATTTTGTTTTGTATGGGTTTGGAGGAGGGATTCAAAGCTACAGTGCACTATAAAACAATAACTGGTTTCCCTGGGTGGGGTTTGAAGGGAGGTGAGCTCAAAGCCCTGATTTGTAGCTTCTGCCAATGTCCATGGTGAACATATTCCTATTATTTCTTGTAAGAAAGTCAACATTCCCACAAGGCCTTATGTGATCTGCCCACTGGCTTCTTCAGACCAGCCTCCTCCCACGCTCTGTCCTGGTTCCATGGCCTTCTTTTAGGCCATCAGAAGGAGTCTGCACACCCTGCTTATTTTAGGGGTAACGCCATCCCCTAACTTCCCATGAACTCTCTCTTCCCCGGCAAGGGCAGACTGTCTCCCAGCATGCAGCGTTCCCCTCTGTGGTGTTTATCACAGTTACAAATGCGCAGTCTCTTATGACTGGTTGATTAATGCTGCTCTCTCTTACAAGTCTGTATGTCCCAGGGGGAGAGGTTGTCTCTGTTTTTACTCAAGTGTTTGGCGCCAAATAGCTGCTTCCTAGGTGTTTGTTGAATGAATGAACAAAATGCCATGTTCACTTCAGTCTCCACGTCTTTAAAGATTGCTCCCATTCCTGAAGTGACCTCGCCAACCCCGCCAACCCCGCTGTAAGTGCAAATCTAACGTTTCTGACCATGTTTGGCTCAGAAACTATTATTTTGCTCAATAGATATTCAGTACAAAATGATGATGTTCAAAATCCCAACCAGGACTCTACGGCTGCACAGGATCTGCACAGCTTCCATGAGGAATGCCTTTTCTAGCCAGGAGGATACCCCACCTGCTGTCATGTCCAAGGCCAGGAGCTCTAACAGAGGTATGGATGAGGCTATGACAGCCCCCTGGAGAAATAAACTAACAGTCTCTGGATGTCCCATAAAATTTCACAGAGAGGAAAAAAAACATTCGGCTTAGATTTTTAAGACCTTCTTCTTTAATAGTTTCTTATTTCTTAGGAAAAGAAATATGATAATATTATGTATTTTTTAAAACCTGCGATTTATTGGGCTTTTTGCTCCGTACCAGTCACTGTGATTGAGGCTTTCTATAACTGCTAATTCAATCCTACCTCAAAGTCTTTTCTGAGTTGGAATGTGAGCAATGCAGATGTATAATAAAATCCCCCTCAACTATGTAACACCTGCTTGTTATCTAAATCCTTTCACTTAATGTCTTGGCTTCCTAAAATGCTGCTCAGAACCTGAGATCTGATGTGCGTTTGTATGTTTCAGAATTCTCACTCTCCATCCTCTTGGATGGGGCTGTGCTGGACACAGGCAGAGTGGTTAGTGGATATTTCTGGATAAATGGAATCCAGGTGGACTTTGAGTAGATGTGTAGAGACTTTCTGTTCCAGTTGAAGCAAGTTATCAAGATCATGAGAATTTTAACTTAATACGAGGATCAATACTACGTATCTGCCATACATATTGTTAATGCATGCCCTTAAGAAGACCAAGGGAAAATGAGAAAAAAAAATGTCTTTGGAATTTCAATCTATTTCCCAAGGACTCCCTAGAGACAGGCAGTGCGCAGGTGCCTCCAATCTGCTTAACTTTGTTGACTCTGAGCTATGCCCTGTGACATTGAACTTGACATTGCCATCTCTGGTGGACAGATAAGAAAGCACAGATCAGACAAATTTCATGAAACCTGGACCAAACCAAACCAGCCTGGCACCCAGAACGCCTGACCCGGGAAGCCATCCTCTCCTATAATAATCAGATTTCCTTCACAACAAAACTATTTCCCCAACGAATTGTTTCATATGATCATTGCTTTCATATTTTAGATAGGTTTTATTCTTATCTAAGTGCTTTACAGTTATGATTTGTATAAAAATTCTTATCTTCTTAAATGCATGAGATTGATTGCCTTATAAACATAAAAATGTGAGGCTTGGCTGGGAAAAACCACAATCCATATTTTTCAATGTTTGCTCTGATGAAACCAAGTAAAACAGCAAAAAGACAGAACATTAAGTAAGAGGAAAGACTGCTTACCGACATCTCAGACACTCCATAAGTTCATAAACAGGTAGAGCCACTTTCTTGGGATTTAAAAGTCTAGAACACCAAGTTACTGCACAGAATTAACCTCTCTGACCTCGGCTGAAGGCTTCAACAGGAAAAGCGTCCTCCCTGCCCAAATACTGTGATTTCAAAACTTCCCTATGGTTTTGTTTATTCTTGCATTAAGTAAGATCATTTTGTAAAACACAAAACAAAGATAAATTTGCCCTTTTTTTCCTGCCATAATTGGTAGGCTCTTTCTTGCATCATTCATTATCTCTCAGATAAGGTGTCCCAGGGCCCTCATTTTCCTGTAATGTTATCTGGGTTAGGACCTTCATGGTGACATCATCTGAGGAGCGTAATTGCATCTGAGTGCCTTACAATTATTGGATTTTTGCACATTCCACAGTGGAATAGAAATTATAACCTGCATTCGCAACAAGTTAACAAAGTATTTAAGCATAGCCTTCTCTCTTTATCCTGATTTAAAAAAAAATCTGGCATCTGTACAGTGTGGTTTGGCAAAGACGACTACAGACTGTAAAACTAGCCTAATATGTAGAGAGAGACGGGGAGATGAAGACATTAGGGATAAGGCATCCCACAGCGTAAGGTTCACACAGATGGCTGGAATTGATGAAGAAAAGGTCAGGCCCCCTTATTATTTCCTAAGCCATATTATGGAGGTCAAATCCAGGATGGCAGGTCAGTTAATATACCTAAAGAATAACGTTACCTTTATAAACTGCACGTCGCACACAAAGAACATGTATAAAATGTGTACATAAATGTAGTTTAAAAAACTAAGATTGTTGGCAGGATATGTAAAGGAGAACTTAATAGTTAAATGTAATTTAAGGATAAAGATTTATTAGCAAAAAAAGATATGTGAGCTTATAGAACCGCATGCAAATTTATACCCTCCCCCACCAAGAAATTTTACTCTTCCAGAAAGCTCAATGTCCCCAGATAAAGAACTTCAAACTTCACGGCAGTTCATACAAGGGAATCAGAAAACGAAATAAGCATTTTAGGTTGCTACTTATCACTAATGAGCCCACGTTTCCAAGATAAGCGCATATCCTGAAAACTAAAAAGTACTCAAATCAGAAAAAAATTTCATAAGCACTGTAAACATACAACATAACCTTGCCTTTTGAAGACAACCCAGTGGGCTCGGCGCCTGTGGCTCAAGCGGCTAAGGTGCCAGCCACATACACCTAAGGTGGCGGGTTCAAATCTAGCCCGGGCCCGCCAAACAACAATGATGGCTGCAACCAAACAAAAAAAAAAATGGCCAGGCATTGTGGCAGGCGCCTGTGGTCCCAGCTACTTGGGAGGCAGAGGCAGGAGACTCGCTTGAGCCCAGGAGTTGGAGGTTGCTGTGAGCATGATGCCATGGCACTCTACCCAGGGGGATAGCTTGAGGCTACATCTCAAAAAAAAAAAAAAAAAAAAGAAGACAACCCAGTGTACAGTGTGCCTTTTAAATATATAATAAATGCTTAGTGAATAATTAAAAGATGGGGTCATTCTTTAAAGAAATAATAAATTGGGGTGTATTATTATGTACTTCCTTTTTAAAAGGAAATAACCTACCACACCGTCTATTTTAGAGGTAATATGGACTATTTATTGCCTCTTTTCTTTGCCTTTTTCTCCAATAAAAACAAAGATTCTTAAACAAAATTGAATAACATATAAGAGATTAGATAAAGTTATGAAATGACCATCAGACCTCAGGTTAAATGTGGGAAAGGTGACGAATTTGCATCCCTGTGCCCTGTGGTTTCATTGTTTTAACCTCATAGTATGCTTATAAAAGCTTCCTTTCCTTTCCTTTCCTTAAAACTAAATAAATGTTGAAGTAAAAGATACATTTACACTTTGACCATCAGCACCAAACTTATTAAAATAGAAAAACTGGAAAGCAGGCATAGCTTTCTCAGAGGATTTACACAGAAATCAATACCTATCAGTCTTCAAAGATGAAGGATATTTTTATTGATGGTGATCTTACTCAGAATGAGGGAAAACCTCCGAAGATTTCTTATTATGAAACTCGTTTTTAGGTCAAAATATATACGCACCTTAAAGTGTGTTAAAGTTATTAATTGTACCTAGCTCAGTGGCTCTCAACCCTACTGTGAATCTCAGGGGATCCCCTGAGGAACTTTTTGAATTGATTGAATCAAAATCCCCCAGATGGAGTTGGGACAACTGAGTTCTGCAGAAGGTCTACAGAGGGTTGGAGAACTCCAGTGATGAGCCTGATTATTCAGCCTCTGCTCTGTGATGTCTGTCACTGACTAAGGCACTGGGAAAGCCACGATGCAGAAAACGTTCAGTCCTTGTCTTTAAGGAGGGGAAACAGCTGGGTACAATGCAGCATGGTAAGCATTAAGATAGCAGAAATATCAGAGCATGTTGGAGTGATGAGAAGGGCGCCTTAACCAGATGGGGTGAAGTGAGACAGCTCTGAGTCTCCATATAGAGAAGTGTTCTTAACTCTGCTCCTCAAATCACATGCACAACTCTTCCACGCACCTGAACTAGGGCACAAAGACCTATCCTTAGGTGTCCAACCTTTTTTCTTTTCTGCACCCTATAAAGAGTAAGAGTTGTCAGCTTGGTGCACATAGCTCAGCCGTTAGGGTGCCGGCCACATGCACCAGGGCTGGTGGGTTTGAACACAGCCAGTGCCTGTCAAACAACAATGACAACTATTTAAAAAAAAATCCAGGCATTGTGGCAGGTATCTGTATTCCCAGCTACTTGGAAGCTGAGGCAAGAGGATCACTTGAACCCAAGAGTTTCAGATTGCTGTGAGCTGTGATGCCACAGCACTCCACAAAGGGCAACACAGTGAGACTCTGTCTCAAAAAAAAAAAAAAAAGAAAAGAGTTGCCTTAAGCAGCACATTTAACACACAAATGCTAATGAAACCTGGCCTCAAATAATCTCCCTGCAGCCCGCGGGCCACGGGTTGGTCACCCCTGCACCATGTTAAAACTCTAATTACTAAATTGAGCCTCCGTGTATGACAGGAAGACCAGAAAGTCCCTGGAGAGCTGAATTTTCACACAGGCGCAGGAGATGAACATGAATTTTCACACATGGGGAGATGGAGGGAGATATAAATAAAATTGCTTTAGACTGGCACCACATGAGTTGATAGTTCTGAGATAAACTATTATAAAATAAGGCCTTGCAGAATGGTGCAACGTGCAAGAGAAAGGCTGAGAAAGGCTTTAACTTTGATCTTCCTGTGTATTAACTGCTCTTCAATTACATTGTGATGGGTCCACACAGACGCTGCGAGCATTGAATTTTACTGAATGTTGGTGTACGTAACACGGACCACGGAAGCCTCACGTCTGAGAGCCTTAATCAAATCCAATCTGATTCTTCTTCTTTTTTTTTTTTTGTAGTTTTTTTTTGGCTGGGGCCAGGTTTGAACCCACCAACTCCGGTATATGGGGCCAGCATCCTACTCCTTGAGCCACAGGCGCTGCCCCACAATCTCATTCTTCTTCTAACTGTCATCCTTCGAAACAACGGGAAGAGGTACTAAGTAACTTTGTATGTTCTTGTCTTGTGATTCCCTAAAACTAAATCTTAGATGCGACTGTGCACAGTATCAGACGTAGAGAGAAAAAGGCCAATGTCGGGGCAAGTTCTACCTCCACACGATTGAAGATATGAGCAGTGTAACAATTCCATCCGCACCTCTTGCAAAAGAGGTTTATCTGTAAGAAAGGTTGGGTGGGAGCTCTTGGTGCTAAAAGGACTGTATGAAGCAGACTGTACTTATGAAACTCCTACTGAGGGCTGTGATACAAGGACCTCTAGACATGAAGGTGGCTCTTAGCCTTGTCTTCCACTTCCTTCCCTCCTGTTTGAACCCCAATGTTTCAGACACACTGGGTTACTCCCCCTGCCCTATCCTCAGCTGTGCCTACCAGGGCTTGTCCTCTATAAATAGCATCTCAGCTTCCGAGAGCCTGCAGATCCTTTAAGGTCTATTTCAAATGGCATGTTCATGCCTAGTACCCACTGAATATTCTCTTTCCTTCCAATGAGGCCACATCCTGTTACCAGAATGAGGTCACCAAGAGTGCCTAGCCATCAGGTGAAGTACAGCAAATGACTGATAATCCCGGACGCGGTTTTCCTTCCTAGGAGGGACCCTTTGTTCACTGCAATATCAACAGCAACAGAAATTTCCCCTGAGAAATACACCGAGGGCAAAAAGAATCCATCGAAATGTTTATGTCCCTTGGTTTTCTAAGAAGCAAACAGATTTTGATGAACTCTGTTGGTAATAATCAAGGTTTTCAAGAAATTAAAAGGATAACTGTAAAAATTTCTCCCCAAAAATATAAAGACTGACGGACTCAAAATCACAAAATTCTTTCACGACGCAGGTTATAGTCCAAATAACAGAACCCTTTGGATGCCCACGACTATGGACCACCCAAGCCATCGTTGATCCCTTAATGTAAATGACCGCCTACTGGATAGATAAGAACCTTGGAAATCTTTTTTTTTTTAATTAAATCATAGCTGTGTACATTAATGCAATCACAGGGCACAGTGTGGTGTTTTCATACACAATTTGAAATACTCTCATCAGACTGGTTAACGTAGCCTTCATGTCATCTTCTGTTTGCTTGCCCATGCAAAATTTTTCCCCCCAGGGGCAAGACAGGATTTTTATTAGAAGTTAGAAAGGTGTAGCATAAAAATGTCTTAACACAATAACTAAGAAAATGACATGAAGGCTATGTTAGCCAGTTTGATGAAAATATTTCAAACTGTATATAAAAACAGCACACTGTACCCCATGATTGCATTAAATGTATACAGCTATGATCTAATAATAATTTTTAAAAAAAAGAAGTTAGAAAGGAATGCAGAAGAAGTAAAAGTCACCAGAGCTTCTGGGTGGGGGGGGGGGAGCTAACTACATGCAACATTTTTTAATTAAAAAATATATGAAGCAACACCTAAACATTTCCAAAATTCATGTTAAAAACTTGGTTTTAAGCTTCTCTTAAAAATATAGAAGACCTTAGAGCAGAGGGTCAGCATTGTTTGTGGTATTTATAAGGCAGGCTCAGACTTAGCAATGGCCTTCAGAAGGGCGAGCAGCCAGCAGCCAGAGGACCATCCCCAGGGATATATCTGCCTCTCTGCGGCAGGCATGTGAGTGTAGCACTCCTGGTTCAACCCCTAAATGTATATGAGATACTGAGTTAACCCAGCAGGCATTACAGCCCAGGAAATCCGATACTTCATTTCTTATCACCGGCATCTTATATAGTTTGCATCTCAGAAGCAAATGTTTGGTAATGCTAAATAAAAAAAAATCCATTGAACAGGAAAAAGAATCTATTCAAATTGGTTATCTGCTATCGAACAGTTACAACAAAATCTATGACCTGGGCAATGTTTTTTCTTTCATTGTGTTCATTCGTCTAGGGTAGAAGGTTTGCTCCACTTTTCCAATTTCCTTTAGTTCAGAGGGAACCCTAAAAAATTCAGAATTAATAAATTGCTTCCTCCTCCTTTGTATTTTCTTATTTCTTTTATTAAATCATAGCTGTGTATGTTTATACTGTCGTGGAGTACAATGTGCTGTTTTTATGTACAATTTGAAATATTTTCATAAACCGATGTCTTCAAATAGTACTAACTTTTATGATGAGATCACGTTCTAAACATACGTGTGTGTATAAAAGGTATGAGAAAAAGCCAACGCTAAAACTAATTCATCTTAATTTCTCAATCTCACATATTGCCTTAAAACATATAATAATTTAGGATGAGAAGGTAGGAAAATAAACACATTATCTATTATTACTGCCAATTATGAAATTAACTGTCCACCAGCTTCTAGACAATCTGCTAAAACAGAAGAGGTGATGCCTGGTCACAGGCTATGGCTATTTAGAAGGGCACATAGTTACAAGTAACTCTTTTAAAGCACCAAATGGAACAAGCTCAAAGTTGACACAGAACCGCAGACCACTTGTCCTAAAATACACCCGAGGATAGTCTTCCTGCTATGGTGAAATCCATGAATTTCATAAAGTTTTTCTCCATTCACACATTTTTTTCTTTTAAAACAGCATGTGTGAGCAATGCATGTTCACAGCTGAAACTGTTTTCTTCACATCTTAGAAGGCTGATGGGAAGTTCACTTGCATCTCCCTTCCCTAAATGCTGAAGCAGATGGTAAGGCTGACTGCAAAATCATCTAGGGAGCCTGTTGTTAGGTGCCCTCTGGTACCAGGGGATGCTGTCGTTTGCAGGCTTTTTTTTGCATCCTACAAATGGACCCTCAAATCCTCAAGAGTTTATACAATCGATTACCCTCTCCTGTTAACACTTTTGACCCACGAGATTGCTAAGCAGTTTTTACTACCATTCTCCTCCCTGCTGGTTCTCCCACCTCCACCCTCGTCAACAGTGCTGTGACTTGGTAGTTCGGTTTCCTTTTCCGACCCTGCTCATACTTAACTGAGAGGTGAAGTAACGTAAGCAGGCAGGGATCTGGGCAAACCACGTTTATTTGGAGAAAAGGAGGGTTCTCTCTAAATCCTTCCTGAAATTTTCCTAGCCTTCCAACCATGTAATGAATCTGAGATCTAAGACCATAGTTCTGGTTAAATCTTATCATTTAAAACCTTTCATCTTGACTTGAAAATGACTAGTTCTTGAAATCATTTTCTGAAAAGGAGGAAAATATTCATTTGCAGTAAAAAGAAGAAAAACAGTTCACAACTGTACCTGATGATCTCATAATCATTACTATGGGCCAACATGTTTTCACTGAAAAGGAGATATAGGTATGTTTCACTCTAACTCAGGTTGCTGGATATTATCCTTCAGAACAATCAGGTTCAACAGAAAGGGAATGAAATGCCTGCCAGAAGCTCTACTCCTCATTCCCAAGAACAGTGCTATTGTTCTGTAAAGAAAAATCTCTCCTGGTTCTGCACCTGTGGCTCAGGCGGCTAGGGCGCCAGCCACATACACCTAAGGTGGCGGGTTCGAATCCCCAGCCTGGGCCCGCCAAAGAACAATGATGGCTGCAACCAAAGGATGGCCGGGTGTTGTGGCCGGCGCCTGTAGTCCCAGCTACTTGGGAGGCTGAGGCAGGAGACTCGCTTGAGCCCAGGAGTTGGAGGTTGCTGTGAGCGTGATGCCACAGCTCTCTACCCAGGGAGACAGCTTGAGGCTCTGTCTCAAAAAAAAAAGAAAGAAAAGAAAAATCTCTCCTGGGTGGTGCTTGTGGCTCAGTGGATGGGGCACTGGCCCCATATACCAAGGGGGTAGGTTCAAACCTGCTCCCAGCCAAACTGCAGCAACAACAACAACAACAAAAATAGCCAGGCATTGTGGTGGGTGCCTGTAGTCCCAGCTACTTGGGAGGCTGAGGCAAGAGAATTACCTAAGTCCAAGAGCTGGAGGTTGCTGTGATCTGTGACGGCACAGGCACTCTACCAGGCAACAAAGTGAAACTCTGTCTCTACAAAAAAAAAAAAGAAAAGAAAGAAAAAGAAAAATCTCTCCTTATCAAGGGGTTTTGAAAAAAAACCTCAAAAGCTATAACCAAACAGCCTAAGAATATGGGGAGGAGGGAGGGAGAAGGGAGGGGAGAATGGGAGGAGGGAGGGGGTTTGGAGGGATCACTTCTGAGGTTTATCTTATAGGGGTACATGTGAATCTTTCTAAGAGTAGAATGTGAATGTTTTAAAACAACTGAGAAAATGACATGAAGGCTGTGTTGACCAGTTTGATGGAAGTATTTCAGATTGCATGTGAAAACCTCACACTGTAACCCAGAAGTGCATTAATGTACATAGTTACCATTCAATAAAAAAAAAAGAAAAAACCCTCTAGTTTACTAGATACGCCAATGGTCAGTTCTTATACTGACAACTAATTGTTTCAATCTAAACTTTAGAGTAAACTCCATAATCAAACCCAACAAAAATTAGTCCACAAAATTAAGTTACCACTTAATAAAAAACAATATAATCATGGAAAACGTCTTACAAAGTATGATCTCCAAGATTTTGCCAGTTTAAAATGGATTTTAGAATTCAGATCAAATCTGGTTTCTCCAAAATACTTAATTCTGTTCCTAAAAGACTTTTCTATTTCTCTCAACAGGTAGTAATCACAGAACTGAGGCACAATGGCTGAGGCCCACCAGTACATATGAATATTCAAACTCTGCTTTTCTTTCCTTAATTTCTGTCTACTTGGGAAACCTTATCCAGACATAGAAACTATATTTATATTAACAATGCCTTATTTGCACGAAACCACTGACTCAGTATGTAAACTGCATAGAAAACATTATTCTCAGTACATTGGGTGTTCTTACTTAGATGAATGAACTGAGGGATGATTAGAATATTGTTATAAGTCTAACTTAAAGATTCTTTTATCTCCCCTCAAGCTATTGTTTAAACAGTCACATCTTTCTTGCTATACATATAACATCACTTGCTAATGAAAATGTATTATATTGGGTCACCAGAAGTACAAAGAATTACACTTTTACATACATTTGATTTTTCCTTGTCTAATTGAGGTTTCTTAGTTGTTAACAACTTTATACTTTCCTCCAATTCCTTTTATTTTCCTACTTTTTATATTTTATTCTGGCCTTAATTTTCTTAATGTAATGAATTGTCATTTTGACATGGAAGGAATTTTTTTTTAAGTATCATCCACAAAAAATTACATTTTCTTTTTTTTTTTTTTGTATTCGTCCTAAGATCGGTTTGTTAGTCCAGAAATTGCAAACACCTTTTTCCAGAATCAGAATCAGACAACTGTTCATTTGAAACCTGGTTTGGTAAATTATTGAACCTATCTCTGGTTCCTTATAACCATTTATTAAACATTATACTCATCTATCAAACTCATCTGTTAAATAACATACTACAATATTGTTTTAAGAATTAAATGATATAAGAAAACTACTTAGAGCTTTTCAGGGTATGATTAAGAAGTTTTATAAATATTAATATTGATATTTTACCCATGAATTATTTTATTATATTTTTTGTTTTTTGAGACAGAGACTCACTTTGTCACCCTTGGTAGAGTGCTATGGCATCACAGCAACCTCAAACACTTAGGCTCAAGCAATCCTCTTGTCTCAGCCTTCCGAGTAGCTGAGACTTCAGGTGCCTGCCACAACACAAGACTATTTTTAGAGATGGGGTCTCCCTCTTGCTCAAGCTGGTGGCTAGCTCACCCTTGTAATTCTAGTACTCTGGGAGGCCGAGATGGGTGGATTCCCTTATTTTATTATTTTTTGAGAAAAAAAATTTATTATTTTTATTATTATTTTTTCTTTGTTGCCCTGGCTCGAGTGTTGTGGCATCATCACAGCTCACATCAACCTCAAACTCCTGGGCTTGCACAGTCCTCTGGCTTCACCCTCTATTTTTAGTAGAGATGGAGTTGTGTTCTTGCTCAGGCTGGAAGCTCAAGCAATTGATCTTCCCACCTCAACCTTCCAGAGCACTAGGATTAAGGGTAGGAGCCACCATGCCCGGCCAATGAATTATTTTATATGAAAGAGTCACACTCTGCTTTCCCACAAGCTGGAAGCATTTTCACCCCTAGCTGCATGATCCTTAAGGGCAGACACTTCCAAGAAACTGACCAACATATTTTTGCATAAAATGCACATTCAATTTCTACTCTAAATATTTAATTAATCTTCCTTAATTTCAGATTTTTTTTTTTTTTTTTTTGGCCAGGGCTGGGCTTGAACCTGCCACCTCCACTTTGTGGGGCTGGCACCCTACTCCTTAAGCCACAGGTGCTGCCCTTCAGCTGGTTTTAATTTAAGGCAATATATGAAATCGGGTATGATATCCATCCTTTTTTTTTTTTTTTTTTGAGACAGAGCCTCAAGCTGTCACCCTGGGTAGAGTGCTGTAGCATCATAGCTCACAGCAACCTCCAACTCCTGGGCTCAAGGGATTCTCCTGCCTCTGCCTCCCAAGTAGCTGGGACTACAGGTGCCCACCACAACACCCAGCTATTTTTTGGTTGCAGCCGTCATTGTTGTTTGGCGGGCCTGGGCTGGATTCAAACCTGCCAGCTCCCATTTCAAGATTTATGTTATCTGATCTAAAATATCTTGTGTTCTGTTCCAGATGTCCTACTACCTGCTTTGGGACAAACATAAGAGAGAAGTTGATGTTTATTTAACATCACTTAACACAGACAACTGGGAAACATTGGAGGATGGTTTCTTCCAAATGACATCGAGCTGCTGTAAACACTTGCCTTAGGTAGACACAACCTCAATGAATATTCAGAATGTCTTACATGTATTGAAATCAACCTGAGAAAGAAATTAACAACTTTTGTAAAAAGTAGGCCACTTGTGTCATTCAGTGTAGAATGATCCCTTTCACTGATGCCAAAGACAAGCATTTCCCTGTCATCAAAGCGTGCGTGTTCAATGCAAAATTAATTGTGAATAGAAAGAAAACAAAGGAGTAAATGAAAAAAAGAGCAGAGCCGTGATGAGGTGCCCCGACATTCAGACACAAACACATTTAGCTTCTTAGCTGTAGAGACAGCACCTGGTCCACAGGACAGTGTGGAAGCTGCTTATAAAACTACCGCGGAAATACCAATAACGACAAGGGCTACCAAAGTTTAAAATTCAAATTCTTCTCACCAGGAGCCTAGATTTCTCTCCAACAGACACCTCACTCCCGTTTTATATTATTTTGATATATCCATATGATTTAAAATTATGTCATCGCCTATAGCTCAACCGGCTAAGGCACCAGCCATGTACACCTAAGGTGGCGGGTTCAAATCCCCAGCCCGGACCCGCCAAACAATGACGGCTGCAACCAAAAAAATAGCCCGGCGTTGTGGCCGGTGCCTTTGCTCCCAGCTACTTGGGAGGCAGACGCAAGAGACTCGCTTGAGCCCAGGAGTTGGAGGTTGCTGTGAGCTGTAATGCCACGGCACTCTACCCAGGGGGACAGCTTGAGGCTCTGTCTCCAAAAAAAAAAAAAAATTTGAACGTGTGGCTCAAATGAAGATACTACCCTTCTCCAAATCAGAGCATCTTTACCTGTCTTTAACAGTCACTGTCTTTAATACTATCTAGGAATGTTAGAGGAATCCCTATACTATGTATATGCCGGTGACATGTAAACTTTTCTTCCAAAGAAATAACTTCCCACATAGTATTATAAGACTAACATTTTCCCTGAGGCTTTGAAAATTTCCTAGTCTTTGTTAAAATAATGACAGATGCTTAAATAGTAATTGTCTACAGAAATAGGGCATAATAGAATCATTCTACAGTACACCTTGTATAGAAAATTTCAACCATGAGAGGTAGCATAATTCATTTCACCTGTTCCTTCATATAGCTAGTCATATTATTTAGCCTTGAAGGAAAATGAAGCTTCTAGTACGTTAGAATCTATAAACCCCTCAATTAAAAAGTCTTTATGAGGCAATTTAAAAGAAGTTTAAGAGCAGATGTAACAGCTCGGTGCCTGTAGCACAGTGGTTACGGGTCCCACTAGCCACATACACTGAGGCTGGTGGGTTCAAACCCGGCCCAAGCCAGCTAAACAACAATGACAACTGCAACAAAAAATAGCCAGGCTCTGTGGAGAGTGCCTGTAGTCCCAGCTACTTGGGACGCTGAGGCAAGAGAATCGCTTAAGCCCAGGAGTTTGAGTTTGCTCTGAGCTGTGACACCATGGTACCCTATGGAGGGCGACAAAATGAGACTGCTCTGTCTCAAAAAAGAAAGAAAAAGAAAGCAGATGTAACATATTTGTTCTAAAATGGCATTTCTTTTTTCCTTTTCTTTCTTCTTTTTTTTTTCTCTGTTGTTTATGAAACAGTCTCACTCTGTTGTCCAGGCTAGAGTGCCATGGTTCAGCTTAGCTGACAGCAGCCTCAAACTCCTGGGTTCAAATGATCCTCCTGCCTCAGCCTCACAAGTAGCTGGGACTAGAGGCATCCACAACAACATCTGGCTAATTTTTCTGTTTCTAGCAGAAACAGGGTCTTGCTCTTGCTCAGGCTGGTCTCAAACTCCGGAGCTCAAGAGAACCTCCCAGAGTGTTAGGATTACAGGCATAAGCCACTGCACCCAGCCTAAATCTCCATTTAAAACAATATCCAACTACCTACCACTATATACCGGTACGTTTTATATATATATATATATATATATATATATATATATATATATATTTTTTTTTTTTTTTTTTGAGACAAAGTCTCAAGCCCTCACTCTGGATAAAGTGTCATGGTGTCATAGCTCACAGCAACCTCCAACTCGGGCTCAAGTGATCTTCTTGCCTCTGTTTTTCTATTTTTAGTAGAGACAGGGGTCTCATTTTTGTTCAGGCTGGTCTGGAAATCGCAAGCTCAAGCAATCCACCCACCTCAGCCTCCCAGAGAGCTAGGATTGCAGGCATGAGCCACTGTGCCCAGCCCATACTCTCCAGACCTCAGCATAGGCCTAGAACTAGTAAATGGCTGTGAAGAACAAGATAGATAATTTATGTGACCTAATTAAAGTGTCGGTATAGAAGTAGAACACACAGAAACATTAATTTCTTCTCTTGGCTTGGCGCCTATAGCTCAACCAGCTAAGGCGCCAGCCACGTACACCTAAGGTGGCAGGTTCGAATCCCCAGCCCGGACCCGCCAAACAACAATGATGGCGGAAACCAAAAAATAGCCGGGCGTTGTGGCGGGCGCCTGTGGTCCCAGCTACTTGGGAGGCAGAGGCAAGAGACTCGCTTGAGCCTAGGAGTTGGAGGTTGCTGTGAGCTGTAATGCCACGGCACTCTACCCAGGGGGACAGCTTGAGGCTCTGTCTAAAAAAGAAAAAAAAAAAAAGAAAACTAGGCTGGTGGTGTGGTTGTGGTGGGTGCCTAGAGTCCCAGCTACTTGAAAGGCTGAGGTAGGGGGGATCACTTGAGCCCAGGAGTTTGATGTTACTGTGAGCTAGAACACCTTAGAACTCAACCCAGGGCAACAGAGACTGTATCAGAAAAAAAAAACAAAACAAAAAAAACAGAATATGTGGATAGGTGGCCCTGGTGTAAAGTCCAAAGCAGTGGCTCTTAAACATGAGATGCATCAGAGTCACCTGGAAGGCTTATTAAAATGACTTGCTGGCTTGGCGCCTGTGGCTCAAGTGGTTAAGGCACCAGCCACATACACCTAAGGTGGTGGGTTCAAATCCAGCCCGGGCCCACCAAACAACAATGACGGCTGCAACCAAAAAAATAGCCAGGCGTTGTGGCGGGCGCCTGTGGTCCCAGCTACTTGGGAGGCGAAGGCAGGAGACTCGTTTGAGCCCAGGAGTTGGAGGTTACTGTGAGCTGTGATGCCACGGGACCCTACCCAGGGTGACAGCTTGAGGCTCTGTCTCAAAAAAAAAAAAAAAAAAAGACTTGCTAAATCTTATCCCAGTGCTTATTAGTTTCAGGTTGGGGCCCAAGAACTTGCATATCTAGCACACTTCTGGTAATGATGTAAATCAGTGGTTCTCAGCCTTCCTAATGCCTGGATGTTATTTTCATTGTTACAAAGGCGTTGAGACCCTCAGGTTGAGAACTGCTGCTGTAGATGTTGGTCTGGGGCCATACTTGCTCTGGTGAGGAAGAAAACATATAGGATTTGTTTGTGGAATTGCCATCTGTCCTGCTTCAGAAATCTTTTTTTTTTTGAGACAGCACCTCAAGCTATCCCCCTGGGCAGAGTGCTGTGGCATCACGGCTCACAGCAGCCTCCAGCTCCTGGGTTCAAGTGAATCTTGTGCCTCAGCCTCCCAAGTAGCTGGGACCATAGGCACCTGCCACAACACCCAGCTATTTTTTGGTTGCAGCTGTCATTGTTGTTTGGTGGGCCCGGGCTGGATTCGAACCCACCACCTTAGGTGTATGTGGCTGGCACCTTAGCCACTTGAGTCACAGGCGCCGAGCCCTGCTTCAGAAATCTTGACTGTAAAGTCCTCCTTCTCCCTTATCCCCCTTTCTTTTAATCAACAAAGTCTGCTAATTAAACCAGGTGCCATAAGTTATGATAAACACTTCATGGATTATCTCATTTAATTCACACAATAACCCTGTGAGGTAAAGTACTCTAATGGTCATTTCCAAGATAAGCAACATGAGGTGCAGAAGTAATTAACACACAGCCAGCCACTAGATGGGGAAACTGTGATTGCTGCTTGCAGTTTCACACTACAGTAAGGTGACCAGATTTTAACATTGGTAAAGCAGGACAACATTGATGGGGGGGGGTGGCGGTGGGGGAGGGGACGTGGAGCAGGGCAGGGCCTGACAATAATGCAAACTTTGATAAGCAGCAGTTCTCCATAATCACTTCTCAACAATTATTTGTTATTATTACAGTTTAACATTATAAAATTAACAAAAATAATATAAAACTCATATCCTGGCGAAATAGCCACATGGCAGCCGAAAACCATATATTCCCTTCCTGTTCTTCCGCCCATTCGTGCATTCTTTCCAAAAATTGGGACTTTTTAAAGACGCCGCAGGACACAGGATAAATTGTTAAAAAGCGGGACGTCTGCTCACCCTACACTACAGCCTTTGGTCTTAAGGGCTGAGTCTCCTACCTGTTATTCTCTTTTTGTTATCATCTCACATCTGGAATAAGAGCCTTCAAATTGGCTTCCTGCTTTTGGCACAGATGTTAGCTTTCAGAAACACAAACCTAATCATTCCAGACTTTGCTGGAAATCCTTTGACCGTTCCCCATGGCTGATAAATTATACATTCCTTCAAACCTTATAATCTGCCCCCAACTTCTCCAATTTTATAAAACATGGCCCTCCCCCTTTTTGAGATAATCTCATTTTGTCCCCCTGTGTAGAGTACTGTGGCGTCCTAGCTCCCAGCAACCTCAAACTCTTGGGCTCAAGTGATCTTGTCTCAGCCTCCTGAGTAGCTAGACTACAGGTGCTCACTACAACACACAGCTAGTATTTTCTATTTTAGTAGAGATGGGGGTCTCACTGTTACTCAGGCTAGTCTCAAACTCCTGAGCTCAAACAATCCTCCTGCCTTGACCTCCCAGAGTGGTAGGATCAGTCAGGAGCCACCACATCCAGCCTTATTTTCTGTATGACTGCCACCCTCAACCAAACTAAAAGTCAAAGATAGATGCCTTCTCTCTTTTTTTCTTTTTGGTAGAGATAGAGTCTCACTTTATTACCCGTGGTAGAGAGCTGTGGCGTCACACAGCTCACAGCAACTTCCAGCTCCCAGGCTTAGGAGATTCTCTTGCCTCAGCCTCCCGAGTAGCTGGGACTACAGGTGCCTGCCACAATGCCCAGCTATTTTTTTGTTGCATCTTGGCCAGGGCTGGGTTTGAACCCACCACCCTCAGTATATGGGGCTGGCACCCTACCCACTGAGCCACAGGCGCCACCTGCCTTCTCTTAATATATCTAAAACAGCTCATTTACTCATTCAACTAATACTAAATGCCTACTTTGTGGCAGGTATTGTTCTCTGTGCTGAGCATATGATAGTCAATAAAAAAAATGAAGCTTACATTCTAGTGGGGGACAATGGACAAGGTAAATGACATGTTAGATGGAATTAAGTTCTATGGAGAAAAAGCAGAAAAGGAGTGGGAAAGGGTTGTAAGTTTAGATACGATGACCAGAGTTCTCAATGAAAAGATGACATTTAGTAAAGACTGAAGAAAGTGAGAGAGGCAGTCATGTGGATATCTGAAGGAGGAGTGATCCAGGGAGAAGGAACATCAAATGTAAAGACCTAAACAGACATGTGCCAGTGACCTTGTGTCCTATGGTGAGCAAAGCAGTACGGTAGGATAGGAGTGAATAAGGGGAAGAGCAGTACCGGGAGGCCAGCCTACAGGCAATTGTGAAGGATTTTTTTTTTTTAAGACAGTCCCATTTTGTACCCCCACCTCATAGAGGCTGTGGCGTCACAGTTCACAGCAACCTCAAACTCTTGGGCTCAAACAATTCTCTTGTCTCAGCCTCCCAAGTAACTGGGACTACAGGCATTTGCCACAACGCCCAGCTATTTTTAGAGATGGGGGTCTCGCTCTGGCTCAGGCTGGTCTGAAACCTGTGAATTCAGGTAATCCATCCACCTGGCCTCCCAGAGTGTGAGAATTATTGTGTGAGGCATATTTTGAGGGATTTTGCTTTTACTCCAAGAGAGATGGGAAGCAATGAGAGAGATGAGAGGGTTTTTAAGGGGGACTGAGAGAGTCTTGCTCTGTCACCCTAGCTAGAGTGCAGCAGTGTCATTGTTCACTGCAACCTCCTCAGTTGAGGAGGTAGCTGGGAAAAAGGCATGCGCCATCATACCCAGCTAATTTTTGTATTTTCTGTAAAGACAAGGAGTGGGTGAGGTGGGCTGAATCTTGTTTAGGTTGGTCTGGAACTCATGACCTCAAGTGATCCTCCCTCCTCAGCCTCCTAAAGTGCTAAGATTACAGGCCTGAGCCATCATGCATGACCCTTAAGAGTTTTTTTTAAGACAGTCTCACTATGTCGCCTTTGGTAGAGTTCTATGGCATCACAGCTCACAACAATCTCAAACACTTGGGCTTAAGTGATTCTCTTGCCTCAGCCTCCCAAGTAGCTGGGACTACAGATGCTTACCACAACACCCGGCTATTTTTTTGTTGCAGTTGTCATTGTTTAGCTGCCCCAGGCTAGGCTTGAACCCGCCAGCCTCGGTGCATGTGGCTGGCACCATAACCACTGTGCTACGGGTGCCTAGCCCCTCCAGAGAGTTTTAAGCATATCTTACCAGGATCACCATGGCTGCTGAGAGCAGACTTAGGCTGGACAAGGCAAAAGTTGAAAGAGACCAAGTAAAGAATTACTGCAATTAGAAAAAAAAAATGTTGGGCAGTGCCTGTGGCTCAAAGGAGTAGGGTACCGGCCCCATATGCCGGAGGTAGCAGGTTCAAACCTAGCCCCAGCCCAAAACCACACACACACACAAAAAAAAAAAAAAAAAGAAAAGAAAAGAAAACAAAAAGAAAAAAGAAAAAAAATCTAACTGTGGTTTAATCCGAGGTGGAAGTTGTGCCAGTGCTGAGGTGTAGAATTATGGATATATCTTTTGAAGGACAATAGGATTGGTTGACTGATCAGATGTAGGGTGATAGAAAAAGAGAAGGTAGGAGATGCAAGATTTGGGTGAGGGAAATTTAGAAGCTTGATTTCAGATATAAGTTTGAAATATGTAAGTTTGAATATGTAAACAAGGCAACGGGATATATGATTTTGGAGTTAGGGGATCAGTTTGGGAGTTTCAGTATAAAGGTGGCAAACAAAGTCTTGAGTCTAAAAGAGATGGCCATATTCTGTATTCCCTCCCATGTCCACTCCCTCCATTCCTTGGTATCCCTAAGCCTAACATTTCCCTTGCAGATCTGAGGGCCATACAATCTGGTAGAAGAGGGCTGGAGATCTCTTGGATTCTTACATATTCATACCCATTTGTTTAAAATCCAGTAACTTCATGCTTTGGGCTCACAAAACAGTCACAGTTTTAATTAGAGGTATTCACATTAGGCCAGAGAATGTTAGACTTTTCCATCTCCATGAGGATTTTAAAAAGCACATCTCAGACAAGAAAATTAAGACTATTTAAAAGTTTTTCCATGAGAAATTCTATGAGGACGTGTTGGCTAAGGTCGCTTGGAAATTAAGACACACATACAAAAAGAACTTGGAGAGGTGGGAAAGGGAATTCAACATAGAGTAGCCTAAATTATTCCCGGTGAAGGGATCAATCCCTGCAAGGATAGCCTTTGCTTGGACGCTTCAAGGGCCTCCGAATGATGGTAGGAGTGGTAAGAAGGCTGGGGAGACGGCCGTTGGGAACGAACTGTTTGTAGTTGGCCATACTTCATCCCAAGGAGGCTGTGGCAACAACTCCCCGGGCAGCAGACATCATGGATTCTCCTCCCTCTGGGAGCCTGAGGTCCCTCCGTTTCTGGTCTGGACCACTTAGAGACAAAGAACTTCATTCTCTCCAGTACCAGTGTGGGACTGCTGGGGAGGCCAGGGGGTGGCGGGGTTAGAATTCTGCCCACGTGAAACCCCACAGGCTAAAAGGAGCCTGGGTCCTGACTGGCCAGGCGGCGTGCGGGCGGCAGAGGCTGCGGGGCCCCTCCGGCGCGGGCCAGGCACGTCGCCAAGGAGCCGGGGTAGGGGTCACCCCGCGCAGACCGCGTACGCGGGGCGGTGGGTGCGCTCGCCCGAGGGCGCGTCGGTGTCCTGCAGCCGCCTTCCTTCCTCTGGACGCTATTCTCCTTCCCCCCCGCCCGAGGAGCCTCCGCATTCCCAGCTACCGGTGGCCGCCCTCGCCCTGTAGTTCTCCTGGCCCGCCCCCGGCAGCCCACCTTCACCCCGATCCTCCGCGCGCTCCAGGGTCCTCGCCCCTCTTCCCCGGCCTCCCGCGCTGCCCCCTCCCCGCCCCCTCCAGGCGGCGGCGGCCCCTTTCACAATAGCGCCGCCCGCCTCCCTCTTCTCCGCTCCCGGTTCGCTCCCGCCCGCTTCCCTCCCCGCGCATGCGTGCTCCGGTCGGCGGCGGCTACGGCGGTGGCGGCTACGAGCGGCTCCGTTTTTTTAAAGGGAAACGCTGAGGCGCCGGGGGTGACTGTGGGGGAGGGGAACCCCGAGCCGCGGAGACCCCCGCGGGAGGCGACAGACCCCCCCTCAGAGTAGGAGGGCTTAGGGCGGACTCATCCCACCTACCCCCTCCTGAGGAGGAGGAGGGGGGAAATGGAGGCTCGGGGCGGCTGAGGCGAGCTCCGGGGCGGGGGGCCGGGGCGGGGAAGGGGGGGTGTGGGGTGGGGAGACGAGGCGGGCCCGGCTGGGCCAGGGGGGGCCGAAGCGAGCTCCGGGGATGAGCTCGGGGGCGGCTGGGTGCGAGCTCCTGCCTCTGAGGCGAAGGCGGCGGCGGCGGCAGCAGAGGCGGCGGCGAGGCCCCCATGGGCCGGCGGCGGGCCTCAGCCGCGGCCTCCACTTCTCCGCACGCCGGCGGGATGGCGCCCGGGCCCCGGAGGAGCCGCGCTAGCGGAGGCCTGCTGCCGCGCTGCTGAGGCGAGCCCGCCAAACTCCCCTCCCCCTCCTCCGTCCTCGACCCCCCGCACCTCGCCCCTTCCCCACCCCCTCCTCCGTCTCGGTGCCCGGCGCCGCTCTGGACCACTATGACCATGAGATCCGCAGTGTTCAAGGCGGCCGCGGCCCCTGCCGGCGGCAACCCTGAGCAGCGACTGGACTACGAGCGGGCTGCGGCACTGGGCGGGCCCGAGGACGAGCCCGGGGCGGCCGAAGCCCACTTCCTCCCCCGGCACCGTAAGCTCAAGGAGCCGGGGCCCCCGCTGGCCTCCTCTCAGGGCGGGAGCCCCGCGCCGTCCCCGGCCGGCTGCGGCGGCAAGGGCCGGGGCTTGTTACTCCCGGCCGGGGCGGCCCCAGGGCAGCAGGAAGAGAGCTGGGGCGGTTCGGTGCCCTTGCCCTGTCCGCCCCCGGCCACCAAACAAGCCGGCATTGGGGGGGAGCCGGCCGCAGCCGGAGCCGGCTGCAGCCCCCGGCCCAAGTATCAGGCGGTACTGCCCATTCAGACGGGCTCTCTCGTGGCGACGGCCAAAGAGCCTACGCCCTGGGCCGGGGACAAGGGTGGGGCGGCTTCCCCAGCTGCCACTGCCTCGGACCCGGCGGGACCCCCACCACTACCTCTGCCCGGGCCGCCACCCCTCGCGCCCACCGCCACCGCCGGGACCCTGGCGGCCAGTGAGGGCAGATGGAAGAGTATGAGGAAGAGCCCTCTCGGGGGTGGCGGCGGCTCGGGAGCTTCCAGTCAGGCCGCCTGCCTCAAACAGATCCTCCTGCTGCAATTGGACCTCATCGAACAGCAGCAGCAGCAGCTGCAGGCCAAGGAAAAGGAGATCGAGGAGCTGAAGTCGGAGAGAGATACGGTACGCGAGGGGTTAATCTGCCTTCGGGACGAGGCGCGTCTTGTGCGCATGCTCGGGGGAGGGGGTGCAGGGGGAGGTGAAGGGACCCCTGGGTTAGGAAAGGAGGCTGGCCACCAGCAAAGGAGTGTCTTAGGTGCTGGGTCTCGGCGAGCCGAGCTCATACACACGTTGGGTTGGAGGGAAGGGTTAAAGGGCACGTTCCCAGTGGGAGCGGGAAGGGAGTAGCAGGCGCCAAAGGGTTAATTTAAAATGACAGTCCCAGACTTGTGGGAAGGACGTTGAGAGTGGGAAAAGACTCGATTTGTGAAGGGTTAAAAATGAAAGGGTGGGGTGCATATGTGGTGGCTTTATGGAAGGGGTTAAATTAAAGAGCTATCGCGTTAGAAATGCATTGTGGAGCAGAGGGACAGAGCAGCTGTTGCTCGAACCTGCTGCAGCATCTTCAGATAGGAGTAGGCCTTACAGTGGGCAGAGGGGTAGAGGTGATTTAAGTGAAAGCCTGTTTTAGTTTTCTTAAATGATACTAAGAGAATTGTTGCCTTTGATTTCAGACAGTTTTTAATACGAATCTGAGTTATAAAACATGACCCACTGACCAGGTCCCTTGTATAAGCATGGTGTTTGAAACTGGAAGATTTTTGAGGCATCAGGGTAAAGCAAGCATATTAAATATATTAAGTAGACTCCCTCCCCCCAAATCTCTATTTTAGAATCTTAAGGTAGTATGAAAATCGTTATTTCTTTGTGCTTCTTAGGAGCATGACTACCTAGGCTTGTTTTTACTGCAGCAGTAGTTAAGGGCACCTCCATGTTAAAACATATTCCTTCAGATACCAGGAAAGCTGGGTGGTGGAGCATTACTGTGCTAGCATACCTTACAGCTGCCTAAAAATAAACATGGTTTCTACAATTGTTGTGTTCAGGCTGCAGCAGTCAGTGTCTCTCTCTCTCTTTTTCTGTGCGCCAAGGGCTGAGCAAGGGAGCAGAGGGCTATTCATTTTGTTTGCTTTCCAAATGAATCTCATCAGGCAGCTGTTTTATTGGAGAATGAATTCTGCAAGGTGGAATGGGAGCTGGGGCAGGTCTTATTAAAATATCTGGTGTTGATTTGTGGAAGTTACTCAACATGGAGGTGGCATTGCTCAGCTACTGTACTGCAGTATAGGGGTGTGATGGTACTGTAATTACAACACATCATGCATGCCCTTACATGGGAGGGGGTAGGTGGGAAGAGGAGGACCATTTCCATGAAGGAAATGTCACCCACAAATTGTAGTTAAGTAATCCTTATGCTGTGAATCAAAACAGATATGAGGAGATGAAATAAGAGTAAAGGGGGGGGGCTCTCTGCTGATTGTGAAGGTTTCTGATTAGTTCCTGAGGTAATGGCCTTTTTGCAGGCTTTCCTAGGCAGAGAAAGTGGGGTGAGTTAAGGATAGAGTGTCAGTCTGAACTTGGATTCACTGCTTCTGTTGTGTATTGCAGTCTTAACATTGCTTAAGCTTGTTTATTTATCTTATTCCAGTTGTTGTTTGGCCTTGCCTGAAATCTATGCAATGAATGTAATGATGGCAGCATTAATATCTGTTTAATCTAGATAAAATTCTTGTAATAGAGTATAAGAAACAGAGTTACCACTTTTTCTTAAGTCAGACTAATGAAGTTTTCAATGATAATGGACTTCAATTTCTTTTTCTGTAGTTCTCCCTCTTAACTAGAGTTAAAGGACTTTGATTTTAATAAATTTTACATAAATAGGTATAATTTTTTATGTTATCTCAAATGTAAGCAATATGTATATGTCATGATTGTTGGGATTTATAGGTACTGATTTGTATTGTAATTTTTCTAAATGGAGTGTTCCTTGTCTTAGAAGTCCCCCTTCCACCCCTCCTTACCACTTTCTTTCTTTCTTTTTTTTTTTTTTTTTTTGGAGTTTTTGGCCAGGGTCAGGTTTGAACCCACCACTTCTAGTATATGGGGCTGGCACCCTACTCCTTGAGCCACAGACGCTGCCCCCTTACCACTTTCAAATAACATTGCCATCCCTGGGCAGCACCTGTGGCTCAAAGGACTAGGGTGCAGGCCCCATATGCCGGAGGTGGCAGGTTCAAACCCAGCCCCGGCCAAAAAAGAAAAAAAAAATTGTCATCCCTAGTGGTACTGTATGAGCTCTTTAATTCCTTCTCAATGTGTTGTTGGACTTTGATGTTGCATATAAAGTTTTAGAGTAAAGGCCTCTTAAAAGAATATATATATATATGGTTAATTCTGAAAACTCCCAAACTGACTTGGAGCCACATGGTTAGCAGTAGCAGAGACTATGCCATTAAAAGCCATGCTGTGGCCCCTCCCAGTTTAGAGGGTCTTCTTTTGGAAGAATGAACTACAAATTCCTCTATATGCTTCTTCCCATCTAGGTTAGCCCTTACAGTTCAACTGTGTATCTTTTACTGTATTTAAAGAAAACTATTCAGAAAATATCTGTCTATTAAAAATAAACTGAATTGATATGGTTCATAGAAAGAAGCAGAAGACCATTCTCATTCCTGAATGGGGCTAAGTATCTGTGTTTAATTTTTTTGGTATAAGTCTGTATTTTACCACTCTCTCTTTTAGCTCCTTGCTCGGATTGAACGTATGGAAAGGCGGATGCAGCTGGTAAAGAAGGATAACGAAAAAGAAAGACACAAGCTGTTTCAGGGCTATGAAACTGAAGAGAGAGAGGAAACAGAGCTATCTGAGAAAATTAAACTGGAGTGCCAGCCGGAGCTTTCCGAGACATCCCAGACTTTGCCTCCCAAGCCTTTCTCATGTGGGCGGAGTGGAAAGGGACACAAAAGGTGTGCTAATAATTTTGTTACACTGTTTGGACATAATGAGGACACTTTTTCCAAAGGACAGAGAGGGGATTGGGATTTGTGAGTGGTTTTAAAGTCTGTTAGAACATTTTGGTCACAGTAATTACAGAATGCCGAGTACATCATAAAGAGAATAGAATGGGCATCAAATAAGACAACTGAGTTTCATAAAACTATAGCAGTTCTCTTCAGATTAGGAAGTGTTATAGTAGATTATGTTGGGTACTAGTAGACATAAAAAAGTAAAACAGAATTGTCTTTGAACTTAAATTCATCAAACTGTAAGGATGGACATAAATTTTAAAAACTCAGAATTCAAATGCAATAAAATATATAGATATATAACACTCATATAAACTAAGCTTTGTAAGAATCAGGGATGTTAAAGATTGTTCTGAGTTAGAACTGTGAAATATTAAGAAGGAGATGAATCTTGAAAAAGAAATATAAAATTTAGGTTGGTGAAGAAAGGAGATGGTGTTCTGAGTAAATGTAAAATGTAGGTTAGAAAGAGGGAAGGAAATGATACAGGGGAAAAACAGGATGGGGAAGAGGTAGGAGAAAGAGAGCCAGCAGACGGTAAGGAAAAAGAAATAGAGATTGTAATTAATATGGTATAGGATTGAGGGGAACAGTAGAGACTGATCTCTGGTTGATGGGAATGAAATAGTTGGCAAAGAGTAGTGGCACCTAATTTTGGCTAAAGCACCTTGAATAGGAACCTTTTTAAATCTGGTAGGCAATAGAATACTATTAGACATTCTTAAGCATGGAAACTCACTTGCTCCACAAACATTTAGTCAGGACCTGTTATATAACGTATTGTTAAGCAGGGACTGTTTCTGCTTCTAATTGCCAAATGAGAAGAAAACATATTTAGGTACCTGAATACTGGTCATTTTGGGGCAAGAGAACAAGCTAGTTTTCTTGCCTCAAAATGTGTACAGATAGGTTTTATTCAATAGTCAGTAAATTTGTATAATTTTTTTTTCCCTATCTAATAGGAAATCCCCATTTGGAAGCACAGAAAGAAAGACTCCTGTTAAAAAGCTGGCTCCTGAATTTTCAAAAGTCAAAACAAAAACTCCTAAGCACTCTCCTATTAAAGAGGACCCCTGTGGTTCCTTATCTGAAACTGTTTGTAAACGTGAATTGAGGAGCCAAGAAACCCCAGAAAAGCCCCGGTCTTCAGTGGACACCCCACCAAGACTCTCCACTCCCCAAAAGGGACCCAGCACCCATCCGAAGGAGAAAGCCTTCTCAAGTGAGATAGAAGATTTGCCGTACCTTTCCACCACAGAAATGTATTTGTGTCGTTGGCACCAGCCTCCCCCATCACCATTACCATTACGGGAATCCTCTCCAAAGAAGGAGGAGACTGTAGCAAGTAAGGCATAGAGAACACTTGCTCTTATACCCTAGTGGTGGCGGTCAAGCTAACAAGTGTGAAAATGCCTTTGGCATTTTTTAAAAAGTGCAATCAATAAAGCAGAGTTCTGTCAAGAATGAGTAAGTTAACAGCCAGAGACAGACACTGTGCAGGCATTGCAAATAGATGGAATTACAGCAAAATGTGCTCAATGTATTTGCCTGCTTACAACACTGGGAGATGTGTTTGCCAGTAAGTTGCTCATCACAAGAGCACCAGACTTGGGGGTGTAATCTACGGCAACTTGCATGCCCTCTGAAAGAAGGGTTTTCTGTGCTGTGAAATGCATAGAACTTATACTTTGCCATGCACGACTGTTCCTGCAATTGATATTGTGTGAAACCTGGGAGGGTGGTCTTTGGGTGTTCTCAGGGGCCAATGGTAATTTTTGGGTTGGGGAGCCAGATTGGGTGGGGAATTTCACCTGGGCCTCCTCTCTTTAACTATATAAACATTTATCTGTATCTCTGTGTCCCGGTCTGGGGGGCAGGAGGAATCTGCCAAAGACCAACAAGTCTTACTTATCTTACTATAACTTCACAAAGGTTCTAAAATGTGAAGAGTTTACTTGGATTGCAGTAGCCCATTGGTTGTTCATATATTTAAATAAAATGGTCTACAAACTATTTTTCAAACAATAAGGACTATCTTGGGATATCTGAGATGCTTGGGAAGGGTGCGGGGTATGGGACCTTGGTCTTCATTCCCTTTTTTTTCTTTATGGCTTCCACACAGAGATGCTCCCCCTATCTTCTACATCAACCAGTAACTGGAATGTGCCTTCAATCATGTAATATTTATTAGTCTATGACAGTCACTATAGGTACTTCGGGTAATGGTGGGGGATACCTTCTTGGATAGAGGCGCAGTCCTGAGTTTCTACCACTGTGTCTTGCCCTAGCAGGTTGGGGATGGAAATCTATTTCAATGAGACAAGAGCATTCTTCAGGCTTTGTTTGGCTGTTTTGGTGACAAAATTAAGTGGGAAAGATAGATTACTTTTCTTAATTATCTAACATTTATTAGGTCTCACACTTGAGTACATGTGATAGACCAGGATCCTGATCTAGGTTTAGATTTTTTGTTGGTTCAGTCAGTTGAACAGGTTCATCCTTAATGGTTAACCTTTCTGCTGCTATGGCAATGCTGTGTAACAACTTAAGAGAAACTGTGAAGCAACTTCCCATCTGGGATTGAGAAATGGCTTGGTCCAGAGATGTTCTGTGTGATGGGTTGTTTTTGAAAACCCTATCTTTCCTAGTACAGAAAATTCCAAACCCCTCTGAGATTATGGGCATAGGAGTACAAAGGAGTCTGACTGGGGAGATCCCAGCCCCTTGAGGAGCCTGAGTTGTGCATAAACATGTGAATCTTTATTCTTGATGCCCCTATTTCAAGAGGCTTGTTCTAAGGAAGCCAAAGTCTTTGTGCATGTTGTTCAGGCTGGACCAGCAAGGTAGTTTGTTTGGTTGGAGGGAGGAGGGAGCTGTTTAAGAAGACTACGTATGTAAGTTTTGAGAACATTGATCTTTTATTTGAAAAATAGGGTCAACTTTTACTCACCTGCCATGTTCTGAGTTTAAGGTTTGATATCCTTGGCCATCAACTGTTGCAGGGAAACCACCCTAAATAATGAAGAAAAGAAGTCGTCTCAGTGTAAAAAAAAAAAGTGGTGGGCTTATTTTCTTTTCTTTTGTCTGTTGTTCCCTATTCCCCTCCCCCAGAGAGAAATTCTCAAAAGGACTCAAAAAACAAAATGGCTTCCTAGTGAGAACTTCAGTGATGATCCTTTCCTCCATTTTGGGTATGGGCTTTTTTTCTTTTTACACTGAGATGATTCTTCTTTCCTGCATTATTTAGGGTGTCTGATGCCATCAAGTGTTGCAGGAGAAACTTCAGTCTTGGCTGGTGAGTAGAATAGGAATTGTGCCGGCTGGGCCTGGGGTGGGGGGTGGGGGGTTGGTGGATGGTTGGAAGCTGCACTCCCCATCCACTGAATGTGGGAGAGTGAGATTTCTTGGTGTATGATTGATTACACTACCATAGACTTCAAAATGACAACGAATTTCAGTTGTTTTTCAGGAACTGCAATAGCATCCATTATATGAATTGTCAGGTATTGGCTTAGGGTTTTTTGTGATCCTGAGTTTGGCATACTGCAATGGCATTTAGGTTCTTTTGTACCATAGCGAGGACACTGAATATGGCTTCAGGCAAGGCCATAGAATGGATTCCTATCACTTGGTAACTTTGTCTTATCTGGGAAGAGACCTCTTGTCCTAGTGAATAGCTGTGTGACTTTGGATTTAAGAGTGGTTCCACCCCTCCTCCCTTTCTTTTTCTTTCTTTTTTTCCAGTTCCTTCTTGGAGGGACCACTCAGTAGAGCCTCTAAGGGACCCAAATCCTTCAGATCTTTTGGAGGTAGGTACCCAGGAACTGTCGATGGAAGGGATTAAGAGACAGAATAAAAGGACATGGGGGTATAACTTAAATATGTCATAGTACTATGGATGAGTCAAATAGAACTTTAAGGCCAGAAGGGAACTTGAGAGATTATCTAGTCAAGTTTCTTCATTTTCTATATAAGAAAACTGAGGTCTGAGCTAGGTGTGGTGGCTCACAGCTACTAGGGAGGCTCTGGCCAGGGGATTGGTTGAACCCAGGAGTTAAAGGTTACAGTGAGCTTATGATCATGCATTCCAGCTTGGGCAACAGAATTGAAAGAGGCATTAAAAAAAAAAAGAAAGAAAGAAAACTGAGTTTCAGAGTGGCCAAGTGACGTATTAAAAAATAAATATTTAGCTGGGCATTGTGGCAGGTGCCTATAGTCCCAGCTACTCGGGAGGCTGAGGCAAGAGAATTGCCTAAGCCCAAGACTTGGAGGTTGCTGTGAGCTGTGACGCTATAGCACTCTACTGAGGGTTATAAAGTGAGTCTCTGTCTCTAAAATAAAAATAACTGGAAGGCTGGGTGTGGTGGCTCACATCTGTAATCCTAGCACTCTGGGAGACCAAGGCCAGTGGATTTCCTGAGCTCACAGGTTTGAGAGCAGCCTGAGCCAGAGCAAGACATTGTCTCTAAAAATTGCTGGGCGCTGTGGCAGGTGCCTATAGTCTTACCTACTAGGGAGGCTGAGGCAAGAGAATCACTTGAACCCAAGAGTTTGAGATTGCTGTGAGCTATGACCCCATGGCACTCTACTGAGGGTGACAAAATAAAATTTTTTTTTTTTTTTTTGAGACAGAGCCTCAAGCTATCCCCCTGGGTAGAGTGCCATGCCATCACAGCTCACAGCAACCTCCAACTCCTGGGCTCAAGCAAGTCTCTTGCCTCAGCCTCCCAAGTAGCTGGGACCATAGGCACCTGCCACAACACCCGGCCATTTTTTGGTTGCAGCCATCATTGTTGTTTGGCGGGCCCGGCTGGGGATTCGAACCCACCACCTTAGGTGTACGTGGCTGGCACCTTAGCAGCTTGAGCCACAGGCACCGAGCCCAAAATAGAACTCTTATTTCAAAAAAAAAAAAAAAAAAAAAAGACTCAGTGCCCATAGCTCAGTAAACAATAATGACAATTCCAACCAAAAAAATATAGCCAGGCGTTATGGCAGGCACCTGTCGTCCCAGCTATTAGGGGGGCTGAGGCAAAAGAATTGCTTAAGCCCAAGAGTTAGGTTGCTGTGAGCTGTGACACTACAGCATTCTACTGAGGGTGACATAGTGAGACTGTCTAAAAAAAAAAAAAAAACTGACCAGGCCTAGTGGCTCATGCCTATAATCCTAGCACTCTGGGAGGCTGAGACAAGTGGATTGCTTGAGTTCAGGAGTTCCCAGACCAGCCTGAGGAAGAGCAAGAACCCATTTCTACTAAAAATAGAAAACTAGCCAGGTATTGTGGCAGGCACCTGTAGTCCTAGCTACTTGGGAGGCTGAGGCAAGAAGATTGCTTAAGCCCAAGAGTTTGAGATTGCTGTGAGATATGATGATGCCAGAGTACTCGACCCAGGGTGACAAATTGAGACTGTCTCAAAAAAATAAAAATAAAAAAATTAATAAAAAATAGCTATGTAGTGTTCAAACAAAGGTAGATTTCATGCTAAGCAGAAAAGTTGCATATACCATTCAGCAGCAAAATTACATATTCCAAGCTCATTTGACTCTTAAAAAATTGATAATTTACTTTTAATTCAGACTCTACCACAAAGTGTGGAGGTCAGAAGGGTTTATGGCAATCTCATGAGGTCAATTTGACATGATGTTTACCTGGGAAAATTATGGAAAAAATGATTTTGAAATTGAGAGATTCTAAAAGGGTGAGGGCAGGGAAAGACGTATGTGCTTTGTTGATTTCGTTACTAAGAGGTTCATATCATATCCCTGAAACCCACAAACTCAGGTAGAACCTGAAGCTGAAAGAGTTGATATTCTTGGAAACTGGAAATTAGTTTGTATATGTGTGTAACCTGGTGATAGATAGCTTATCAGCTGCTGTTCTTTACACAGAACCTGGATGACAGTGTGTTTTCGAAGCGGCATGCAAAACTGGAGCTGGATGAGAAGAGAAGGAAAAGGTGAGGTCAGAGATGTCCATCCTAGTAACAACTGAACCCTAGGACCCTGACCTCCCTCTTCCATGCTGTAGAGCAGAGATGTCCATGTCCAACCTTTTATTTTTCTGCTGCACATTGGAAGAAGAGTTGATTTGGGCCACACGTTAAATACATAAACACTAACAAAAGCTGATGAGCAAAAAAAAGTCTGTGCAGAATTTTCACAACATCTTATACTGTAGATAAGTAAAACAGGCCCTAAATAATCCACACACTACACACGAGTTGCATGTTGGACACCCCTGCAGAAATCCTGGAGTTCTTAGCACTCTTACTAGCTAAGATACTCAATTGGTTGAGTATCTTAGTTTGAAAAGGTAGCTGTTGTGGGTAAACAGGTTTGGCCTCTTTTTCTTTGGGTATGACCTTCCTCATTTCCACTTTCTGTGGAATACCAACACATGATCTGAACTGGTAGACCTGAACAGCTTTTCCCTAAGCAGGCAGTCATTTCTTTTTACCCAATCTAGAGAGAGTCAGCAAGGACCTTCTTAGCATCTGGGTTGTATGAGTTGCTTTTATAGAGCAGATTTTGGGTAAGTGGTAATGTTGGGTTTGTTTGTCTCGTTTGTTTTTCCCAGATGGGATATTCAGAGGATCAGGGAACAAAGAATTTTACAGCGACTGCAGCTCAGAATGTATAAAAAGAAAGGAATTCAGGAATCTGAGCCTGAGGTTACCTCATTTTTCCCTGAGCCAGATGATGGTGAGTTTTGTTTATCTAAAAGAGTAGGTTTTTCAACGAATAAAAAGGGTTCACAGCTCGGGCGGCACCTGTGGCTCAGTGAGTAGGGTGCCGGCCCCATATACCGAGGGTGGTGGGTTCAAACCCGGCCCTGGCCAAACTGCAACAAAAAAAATAACCGGGCCTTGTGGCAGGTGCCTGTAGTCCCAGCTACTTGGGAGGCTGAAGCAAGAGAATCACCTAAGCCTGAGAGCTGGAGGTTGCTGTGAGCTGTGATGCTACGGCACTCTACTGAGGGTGACAAAGAGAGACTCTTTCTCTAAAAAAAAAAAAGGGTTCACGGCTCCAGGGTATAACTTACTCTGAATGAATGAACGAACTGTATTTTAGATCAGGTATAGTTAAACATTTCCCATCTACATCACTAATAAGGTCCCATTTGACTTTCTTCCATAGTCGAAAGTTTGATGATTACCCCCTTCTTGCCTGTTGTAGCGTTTGGACGACCATTACCAAAATTAACTCCACAGTAAGTATAAAGTTTTTTTCTCTTCTCTAGGCAGACTTTACCTCTTTCATAGATTAAGGAAGTCTAGACATAACATGGAACCAGGTGGCTTAGGGATGGCCGTGGGGCTACCTGGGTCAGATACAGTGACACACACCTGGGATCCCAATGATCCCAATGAGGGGCTAAGGTAGGAGGATTGCTAGAGCCCAGGAGTTCCAGGTTTAGTGCGAAAAGATTATACTATAGCACTCCAGCCTTGGTGACAGAGCAAGACCATGTATCTTTTTAAAAAAAAAGGGTGGGGCGTGGTGCCTATGGCTCAAGGAGTAGGGTGCTGGCCCCATGTGCTGGAGGTGGTGGGTTCAAACCCGGCCCTGGCCAAAAACTGCAAAAACTACAGGGAAAAAAAAGGGGGGGGGCTTGGCACCTGTAGCTCAGCAGTTAGGGCTCCGGCCACATGCACAGGGGATGGTAGGTTCAAACCCGGCCTAAGCCTACTAAACAACAGTGACAACTACAATAAAAAATATAGCTACGTGGGAGGCTGAGGTAAGAGAATCACTTAAGCCCAAGAGTTTGAGATTGCTGTGGGCTACGATATCACAGTACTCTACTGAGAGTGAGACAGTGAGACTCTGTCTCAAAAAAAAGAAAGAAGGGAAGAGACCAGGCTTCCTGGGCAGCTAGCTTTTGCAATGATAAGACTTCCAACCCAGGAATTAGGATTACTTTTTGAAATAGAAATAGATTATTCCATTACTTTAATGGTGCACTGTTGCTCTGGCTTTGAGGCAGGAAAGATACTCCTAACTTGGGATTCAGGAATCAGGACTGGGAGTAGTGAGGGACATGGTGACTATTGGGGGGTGCTGTCATGTTCACACTGAATCCCTTTTAGTTTTGCAAGTTGATTTCTTCATGCTTTTTTTGTCAGGAATTTTGAGCTGCCCTGGTTGGATGAGCGTAGCCGATGCAGGTTGGAGATCCAGAAAAAGCAAACACCTCACCGGACGTGTAGGAAATAGCTGTGCTGGCAAGAACCCTCTGTCTTCAGATAGTTGTAGCATGCCATTCCCAGAGAGTGGCAGAGACCTGTATATGTGACCTATGTCCTCATGTATGTTATCACTCACTGATAATGCCCTTCCATACTTCCTTGATTTGGGTTTTGTTTTCATCACTCTGGTTTCACAAAAACTGTTTGATTGGGCTAATTGTGAATTATGGAGGGTGATTGGGATTTCTTTTTCCTTTTTAGGGAAATGAGCTCTCAACCTAAATCTATAGGATGGCAGATTTGAAAGTTTCAGGGGTCTGCTAATATACATTTGCCTATGTTAAAGGGGTAAAAGGGCTTTCTTCATTAGATACATGGAGATGAAGCAACCCCTGCCTTTAGATCTGTGCCTGCATGGCACTCCTCTTAACCTTGGTATACCCTCCTTATAGTTTGGTAATGTGGTTTTTACCCTGAAATAAAAAAAAATAATAATTAAAAAAAAAACCTCACCATGAGCTTTAGGACCAGATGAGAAATAACAAGTGAAGTGATGCAGCACGTCATGTTCACAGAGTAGAGACTGGAGAGTTGGTAGATAAACTTATGAAAGGATATTCTCTTAAAACTATTCTCTGATATAGCCATGTGGAATGGGATGTTTGACTGCAATTATTTTCTTAGTTAATGGGTAACTAAATTTCTTCCTCCACCCTTCAAAAATAATATCTTTAGAAAAGAGAATGGGAATGGTTAAGTTAACTTTTAGATAAGTTACAGCTATAAACAAAAGCAGTTGGCATTTGAGATGGCGTGCCAGAACCTGTATAGATGTCCTTGTGTCACATCACTTCTCAAGTGTTCCTTAGTTGGGCTTTATCTTTATCCTTTTAGCTGAGCTCTTGGTGATAGGGTAGAGATTTAGGAAGGGGGGGGGAGTGTGGAAATATGTGCTTCCTTTGGCTGGCAAATGTCTACACCTTGAAACAAATAGATGTACTTAGTGAGCTTCTCCATTCACTTTGTAAAAATAGATTTGTATGTGTACCATCATGGTCCTACCTCCCTCTTTCCCCCCAGTTTTGTTAAAATACCAGGACAGCACTCCCAGTCCACTTTGGTCTCAGTGTAAGATCCCTGTTAACTATCTGAAAGGAAAATAGAGCCAAGACCTCTGGTCTTAAATATATAGGAATTGCCTTTCTTTAGTCTTCAGGACTATCGTGTGAAAACAAGTAGGGGTCTAATCTCCTAGAAGGTAGGGGCTTTTATCCTTGAAGAGAAGATGTCCCCATATTATTAGCACTTTTAGAGGAGAAGCCAAGGTATGTAGGATGTGTGGCCGGCCCATCAGTGGAGCATGAGACAGAATGGGATACCATTGTGGGAAGAGAAGAAAAGTTCCTCAGGGGCCTCCCACTGCTAAAGCTTTTTGTGAGATGTTGATCTGTGCTCCCTGGATTTGACTTTTAAAGGAATTACTCCGGCAGCACATGTAGTATTCTTGGATGATCTTGCTGCTCTTAATATTTCTCCTTTTGTGTGTGTGTGGCTATGGGTTTTCATTTATAACTCCATCTGCTTAGGAGAGTGGGCTCTCTATAAGGGAACCTGCTATAAATGTCAGTGCAGTAAGGACGTAGAGAGAAATAGGACTTATTCCACTAGGGGCTCTCATCTCACACCTTGAGGAGATTTCTAGAAAAACTGGGCCAGATTTTCTTTGTTCATCATTTTAATGTGGCAAGCTGTTTTCTTTCCTACTCTGACCTATGTTACGGTCTTTCATAATGAGCCCCAAAAGATAAAAGAGCCCAATCAATGTCTCTTGACTTTGTTCCTTGATCCTTTCAGTCTCTTCTTGATTTCAGCATTTGTTGGATTCCTAATTTTGGATATGGGTTAGCAAATTAACTTTGTTCCCTACCTAGGGGATTCCTCAGATTCTGACTTGAGCTAGACTGAGAGGAATCCATGAGGTGCTATCTGGCCAGACTTAAGTGGATTCTATTTTCTTGGTTCTCCCTCTCCCTGAGGACCTCTTATTTTAAATTCTCCCCTCTTCTGGATCAATTCTCCTTTAATTTGGATGTGTTGAGGTTTGTTGAGAAGGAGCTTGGAGAGTAGACTAGCAAAGTTCCAAAAGTGAAATTACAGTGTGTTCAAGCGTCGGGGGAAAATTAGTCTTATTTTTCCCTACATGGGATACAACACTGTGAAATTCAATCTTCAACTGAAAGCCCTGCAATTCTCCTAAAACATAGTTCTTTGTTTTTCTTTAACAAAGTTCAAGCTAGTGTTAATAAATTAAAGAGAAATTGCTTGTCTGTCCACTTCAGCTTTGTTTTATCCTCATTTCATATTGTTGTCTGTGTTGTAATTCATACTTTTGATACCATTTCTGATGTGTAAAATTGGTTGTCTTGTAAATATCTTATAAAGAGTTCAACTGTAAATAAACTATTGTGGCTGTTAATTTTTGAACTTCTGCTTCAGTTTATTAGATTTATTGACAAGCATTAAACAATTCAGCTGGTATTTGAGACTGGAAAAAGAAATCCATTTTGACAATTAAACAGAATAACATGTTATTTTCCCCTTTATATAGGGTACTCTCTTCCATTTGTGGATAGGTACAATGTTATATTTAAGTTCTTTGTCCAGTGTACTTCCTTACATATATAGACAACTTTAAATATGAGACATTATAACAGTGGTTCTCAACTTTCCTAATGCTGTGACCCTTTAATACAGTTCCTCATGTTGTGGTAACCCTCAACCATAAAATTATTTTCATTGCTACTTCATAACTGTAATTTTGCTACTGTTATGAATTGTAAGGTAAATATCTGATATGCAGGATGGTCTTAGGCGACCCCTGTGAAAGGGTGATTCGACCCCCAAAGGGGTTGTGACCCACAGGTTGAGAACCGCTGGATTATAAGATACTGAGTAGCTGGTATCTAAATTAATAAAAATCTTACAGTTGGAAAGGTCTTAGGGGTCTAGTCTAATCCCCCATGACATGATTTCTCCTTGACATTGTTCTAGACAAATCAATTCCAGCTTCTGCTTCAACACTTCATTTTTCCCTATGCACTTTTTCTTTTTCCTAAATGTTTGAAAAATTTTTCTTGGTGACAAAATCTAACTTCTTAGAACTTTTTGCTCATTGGTTTTTTGTCTTCCAGGATGATGAAAAAAGATCAGTCCCCTCCTTTTTCTCTCAATACTCTGATAGTTAAAGATTGCTGTGGCTATCCCAAATCTTCTCTTTTTTTTTTGAGACAGTCTCACTATGTTGCCCTCAGTAGAGTGCTATGGCTTCACAGCTCACAGCAACCTCAAATTCTTGGGCTTAAGCGATTCTCTTGCCTCAGCCTCCCCAGTAGCTGGGACTACAGGTGCCCACCACAACACCCAGCTATTTTCTTTGTTGCAGTTGTCATTGTTGTGTAGCTGGCCCTGGCCGGGTTCCAACCCGCCAGCCTCCATGTATGTGGCCGGCACTGACCCCCAATTCTCTTCATGCTAAACATTCATAGATCTTTTTTCTTTTTTAGACAGAGTCTTACTTTGTTGCTCTAAGTAAAGTGCTGTGACATAGCTCACAGCAACCTCAAACTCTGGGGTTCAGGCAATCCTTTTGCCTCCCAAGTAGCTGGGATTACAGGCATCAGCCATAAAACCCAGCTACTTTTTAAGAGATGGGGGTCACATTCATAGATCTTTTTTTTTTCTGAGACAGAGCCTCAAGCTGTCCCCCTGGGTAGAATGCCATGGTGTCACAGCTCACAGCAACCTCCAACTCCTGGGCTCAAGTGAGTCTCCTGCCTCAGCTTCCCATGTAGCTGGGACTACAGGCACCCGCCACAGTGCCCAGCTATTTTTTGGTTGCAGCTGTCGTTTTGGTGGGCCCAGGCTGGATTTGAACCTGCCACCTTAGGTGTATATGGCTGGTGCCTTAGCCACCTGAGCTGTAGGCACCGAGCCACATTCATAGATCTTACAACTGTTCTTCAAAAGATTTTGATTTTTCTAGATAAGTGAGCAATTTGCCCACGTCCATTTAAAAATTGGACCCAGAGCAAACAACTGAAGGAGAAAGTGGGAATCACATTCCTTATTTAGACACTAAACTTGGCAGCCTTATTTGCACCAATTTAGCAAATAAGGATCCATAAGATCTTCCAAGTCTTTTTCTTTTAACTTAAATTCTACATCCTCCATTTTGAACTTAGGCAGTTGGTTTTTTTAATTTTTTTTTTTAGAGACAGTTTCACTTTGCACTCTACCCTCAGTAGAGTGCTGTGACATCACAGCTCACAGCAACCTCCAGCTCTTGGCCTTAGGCGATTCTCTTGCCTCAGCCTTCTGGGTAGCTGGGACTACAGGTACCCGCCACAGTGCCTGGCTACAGGCAGTTGGTTTTAGAAGCTGGGCTTACAAATTATCACATTTGGCTACTTGTCTAACCAGTTGAGATTGTTTGGGTCCTGATGTAATCTCTGAAGGCAATGAGAATTCCTCTTAGTTTCACACTGTCTATATCTTTGATAATCATCAGGATCCTTAACCATATCACTTATAAAAATATTACTCAGAACAGAATCCTAACTATATGCCATAGTGACCTTTATCTGTTTGATAAGGGTGCACTCCTGTAGATGCACTAATAACTCACCTTGTAAGAAAATGACTTTTTCCTGCTGACAAATGCTTTGCCAAAATCAAAGCATTTTCCTCTGATAACTCTTAGCAAAAAGGAAATGTCAGCATTTTGAACCAACAATAGTTTCTACTGACCCTCTTTTCATTTAAATGAGTTTAAAATCTTAAGACTGACATATGTCAGTCTGCACTTTGTGGGAGAGGTGATGGCTGGGGTGGGATAGAACATGAAGAGGGAAGAAAAAATGAGCATACAGGGAAAATGCTTCAACAATAAGTACTCTGGCTTCATCGCAGACAACTGGTTTCTGCTTCACCCTTTGGCTTAGACTGGGCTGGTGTGGCAAATCTGACGCAGCACTACGGCTTTATAGAGATTTGCCTTGAGTCTTCATTTTTAACTAACGAATGTAGTAGAATGACCTAACTTCAATTAGGTAATAACGAGAAATGGAAATAGAAAACCATGAAACGGCCCCAAAGCTGTAATGAAGCCGTGACAGGTCGACACCGCCCACTTGGAAAGCCCAAGATGGCCGAGCGGGAACCCAGTAGACCGCGGGAGTCCAACTCCCCTCGCCCTAGGCCTGCTCGGGGAAAGTCAGAAGCCACGCCACGCCCCTTACGTCACCGACAACTGTAGTGCCGTTAGTCTGCAAGCGTGCCGCAGGGCAGAGGCCCCGCCCTCCGCCCCGCCTTCCGAGAAGAGCAGGGGACCAAGCGCTGCGTGTGAAGCATGCCGGGACTAACTCTGGAGCCTCCCAGCAGCCTGTGCGACGGGAGCGGTGCGTAAGTAGCTGGCCAGCTTTGGCCGTTCTCCGTAAGATGGCGGACCGGCGGCGGCAGCGCGCTTCGCAGGACACGGAGGACGAAGAATCGGGTGCTTCGGCCTCAGACAGCGGCGGCTCCCCGGCGCGGGGCGGCGGGAGCTACAGCGGTAGTATCGGAGGCGGCGGCAGCGGCTCTCTGCCTTCACAGCGCGGAGGCCGAGCCGGGGCCCTTCATCTGCGGCGGGTGGAGAGCGGGGGCGCCAAGAGCGCTGAGGAGTCGGAGTGTGTGAGTGCGCGCGCGCGCGGAGGGGGCCGACGGCTAGGCGGCCGGGGGGCGGGGTGTAGGTGATGAACCAAGGCTGGGAGCTGATGTTAGATTCTGGAGCATATTTCGTTAGAGAAGAGGAGTTATTCCCGTGCTGGTTTGCATCCAGAGCCCCGAGGGAGAAGGAAGGGTTAGGGAGTTCTGGGTATAGGGCAGGTGGAAAGCAGATGTTTGTTCAGAAATTGGGGCTGGAGGTGAACAGACCTGCCCTTCTTTGGATACTTGTTAAAGACTTACGGTCCCCCCACCTCTCTATTGAACCCTTTTGTGTTGTCTTCTGCTTTCCACCTACATGTCTTTCCTGGGCTTCCCACCTCTGGAAATCACAGAACTAACCTGCGTCGTCTTTCTTTCAGGAGAGTGAAGATGGCATTGAGGGTGATGGTGAGTAGCATCTTTTTCTCCATCATGCCAAGAGTTTTTTTGCACATAAACCTCAGGTCACCTATTTTCAGCAGTGTCATCCTGTTATGGATTTAGGGCTACAAAACAGCTTTTTGTAGCATAGTGATTATGAGCATAGGTTTTAGCACTATGATCTTAGGTAAATCGCTCTTTTAGTCCATTTCTCCATTAAGTTATGGGGCCTATAATTTTGTCTACCTCATAGATTGATGTCAAAATTAAATGAGTATCTTAATGTGATCCACAATAAGCCATCAGGAAATTGTAATTATAATTTTTTCCACATTTTTGTTTTCTTTCAGCTGTTCTCTCGGATTATGAAAGTGCAGAAGACTCAGAAGTGAGTGCTATAGGTTGTTTTTCCTATGGTGTATGTCAGAAAATGGATTTTAAAAACACATGCTGCAAAATTACCATGACCTACTTACTTCTTTTATGCATTCAGTTACGCTGAGGGAAAACTTGGGGCAAGCCTCTGTAAGCCACAGGTGTTACACTGTTAGTAGTTGGCTTTTCTCCCTATTTGAAGAAAATAAGGTTCTCAGTAAGAGAATGAGAACATTCTTTTGTCTAATGAACAATGAGGGGGAAAAAGAACATACTGAAGTCCTCCATAAGATGTTAGACAGTTCATTTTATACTGCTTCAGTTGTGAAGCCAGCCAGTTGGATATTTTCTTCCAGATTTGTCTGAACACTTTGAAAGGGCAGCATTCTGGGTGATTTATACCAAAAGCATCCCTCGTTTTATAGATGGGATTTTCTCTCTCTAGGAGAAAGTATTCCAAAGGAAAGCTCTTGTGAGATTGCTTGTTATGATTGGGTAAACTACTAGAGAGGTCATCAGAGTAGTTATTTCCTGGGTTGTTGGGAAGAACCTTTGAGTTCTGGATTTTGGTGATGAGATTTTTTTGCTAGCGACAGGACAAAGTTTATTGATGGAAAGATAGAGAGGTTGGTAAGCAAAAGAGGGTAAACAGAACCTCTGGCCAGTAGAGGTGGGAGAATCCGAATGGGAAGCCCCCTGTGATGATGGAATTATATACAGAGAGAAATGGATGATAGATCACAAGTTTAACTTTGGCTCAGCACCTGTAGCTCAGTGAGTAAGGGCACTGGCCACATACACCAAGAATGGGAGATTTGAGCCCCGCCCAGGCATGCTAAACAACAATGATAACTGCAACAAAAAATATCTGGGTGTTCTGGTGGGCACCTGTAATCCCAGCAGACTGAGTGAGGCAAGAGAATCGCTTAAGCCCAAGAGGTGTAATGCCATGGCACTCGACCAAGGGCGGCATAGTGAGACTCTATCTCAAATAAGAAAGCTTAGCTTTAGGCTCGGTATCTGTAGCTCAGTGGCTAGGGTGCCGGCTATATACACCAGAGCTGGTGAGTTCGAACCCAGCCCGGGCTTGCCAAACGACAAGGACACTACAACCATAACATAGCCAGGCATTGTGGTGGGCATCTGTAGTGCTAGCTACTTGGGAGGCTGAGGCAAGAGAATTAATTGTTTAAGCCGAAGAGTTGGAGGTTGCTGTGAGCTATGACACCATGGTATTCTACCCAGGGTGACAGCTTGAGACTGTCTCAAAAAAAAAAAAAAGTTTATAAATTTTATAGGGTTCTTACTACATCTTAGCCACTGTTTAACCCTTGAAGATGGAACAGTGAACACTATACTAAAAATTCTATCTTTAGAGATCTTATTAAAGAAGTCAGACAAACATTCAGGCAGTACAACTACTTGGTGTCAGTTGCTGAGCTAGTACTAAATTGATTGTTACGGGTGGGCATTGAATCTAAGGCAATCAGAAAAGAATAAGTTACCCAGCACTCTGGGAGGCCCAGGCGGGTAGATTGCCTCCACTCACAGGTTCAAGACCAGCCTGAGCCAGAATGAGACCCCATTTCTAAAAATAGCTGTGTGCTATAGGGGGTTCCTGTAGTCCCAGCTACTAGGGAGGCTGAGGCAAGAGAATCACTTGAGCCCAAGAGTTTGAGGTTGCTGTGAGCTATGACACCATGGCTCTCCACTGAGGGAGACAAAGTGAAACTATCTCAAAAAAAAAAAAAAGAAAAGAAAGGAATAAGAGTTAGTTAAGCAAAATATGTTCTAGGCAGAAAGAACAATAGTCAAGAAAGCTCAATAACAGAGAAAATGGAGCATTTGGGAACTTGGAAGTAATTTGGTGTAGTTGGAACATTGTTGGGACAGGATAGTCATCAGAAATATGGGCGCATTGGTGAGCAGAGGCCAAGTCATGAAGGGGCTCGTTTATTCCTTTTCTGTATTAAGTACCTCTGTAGTAGGAGCTGTACAAGACACTGGGTAAAAGAGGTGTTACCCCCTTGAGTTTACATTCTGGATGGAGGAGGAAAACAGTTAAATGCTTAGAATAATGTTTAATAAGTGCTATGATATTGGAAAGAGAGTACGTGCTTTGGGACCACATACTAGGGGTAGCTAATTGGGTTTAGGTTGTTTGGAAATACCTAAGACAATGGGATGTTAAATAGAGACATGAAGGATGGTTAGGGGTTAGCTGGGCAGATAGTTTTCTTTTTTTTTTTTTTGAGACAGAGCCTCAAGCTGTCCCCCTGGGTAGAGGGCCGTGGCATTACAGCTCACAGCAACCTCCAACTCCTGGGCTCAAGTGGGTCTCTTGCCTCCGCCTCCCAAGTAGCTAGGACCACAGGCGCCCGCCACAACGCCTGGCTACTTTTTGGTTGCAGCCATCATTTTTGTTTGGTGGGTCCGGGCTGGGGATTCGAACCCACCACCTTAGGTGTACGTGGCTGGTGCCTTAGCCAGTTGAGCTATAGGCGCCAAGCCGGCAGATAGTTTTCTAAGCATACTGAACACTATCTGGGAAGAAGGTCTAGAGGGATGCATTGCATGGTGAGTTGGAGGCTATGAAATGCTAAATATGATTAGTACATAGGAAGGCAAGGAAGAGAGGTGGTAACAGATGGGTCTGAATCCCAATCTTTTTTTTTTTTCCTTTGGTGGAGATAGAGTCTTACTTTATTGTCTTCAGTAGAGTGCGATAAAGACATTTTGTCACACAGCTCACAGCAACCTCCAACTCCTGGGCTTAGGTGATTCTCTTGTCTTAGCCTCCCGAGTAGCTAGGACTACAGGCGCTCACCACAATGTCCAGCTATTTTTTGTTGGCAATTTGGCTGGGGCTGAGTTTGAACCCGCCACCCTCGGTATATGGGGCCGGCACCCTACCCACTGAACCAAATCTTAAAGTACCTTGTAAGCCAGGTTATAAAGTATTTCGGGGGGAGGGGGGATTTTTGTTTTGAGACAGAATCTCCCTCTGTTGCCCAGGCTAGAGTGCTGTGGTGTCAACCTAGCTCATAGCAACCTCAAACTTCTGGGCTCAAGCAACCCTTCTGCCTTAGCCTCCCAAGTAGCTGGGACTGCAGGTGCCTTTTTTTTTTTTTTTTTTTTGAGACTGAGTCTCACTATGTTGCCCTTGGTAGAGTGCTGTGGTGTCACAGTTCACAGCAACCTCAAACTCTGGGATTAAGCAGTTCTCTTGGCCTCAGCCTCCCGAGTAGCTAGGTCTACAGGTGCCCACCACAACGCCTGGCTATTTTTTGGTTGCAGTTGTCATTGTTCTTCAGCAGGCTTGGGCCAGGCTTAAACCCACCAGCCATGTTTGTGGTTGGCATCTTGCTCACTGAACTATGGGCGCTGAGCCTAAAGGTACCTTTAATAACACCCTACTAATTTTTTCTATTTTTAGTAGAGACAAGGGTCTTTCTTTTGGCTCAGGCTGGTCTCTAAATCCTGAGCTCAAGAAATCCACCTGCTTTGGCCTCCCAGAGTGCCAAGATTATAGGCATGAGCCACTGGGCTTGGCTGGGTTTTTTTTTTAATCTTTAGCTCCCATCCCTTCCTCCCCACTACCACAAAGGAGGGGGAAGATATTTCAGTTTTATTTTAAGGAATTGAAAAACTATAAAAGTGTTTTGGGGCTCGGCGCCTATGGCTCAACCAGCTGGGGTGCCAGCCACGTACACCTAAGGTGGCGGGTTCGAATCCCCAGCCCGGACCCGCCAAACAACAATGACAGCTGCAACCAAAAAAAAAAAAAATAGCCGGGCGTTGTGGCAGGCGCCTGTGGTCCCAGCTACTTGGGAGGCGGAGGCAAGAGACCCGCTTGAGCCCAGGAGTTGGAGGTTGCTGTGAGCTGTAATGCCATGGCACTCTACCCAGGGGGACAGCTTGAGGCTCTGTCTCAAAAAAAAAAAAA
>CAUYTI010071530.1:0-10799 GCA_963575145.1 Galago senegalensis
GCAGGCGCCTGTGGTCCCAGCTACTTGGGAGGCGGAGGCAGGAGACTCGCTAGAGCCCAGGAGTTGGAGGTTGCTGTGAGCTGTAATGCCACGGCACTCTACCCAGGGGGACAGCTTGAGGCTCTGTCTCAAAAAAAAAAAGAGGAAGAGGTAAAGCTCAGTGGAAAGAGCACTGGACCAGGAGTCCAGAGACCCAGACACAGGTTCTGGCTCAGCCACAGACTCACCTTGGGACATGGGATGAGTCACTTTCCTAAAAAACCCACATTGCCTCATATATAAAGATAAGATAGGAGGAGAGAAGATGCTAAATCAGCTTCAATACTCTAAAAGTCAGAAAAGCAACCAATAGATCATCAGCTTTCTGATGATCTAAGGCATCGTGTCCAACCAGAGTAAGAAAATGTACGTAGCAATATCAAATTCCATGTCTACCTATGAACATGGTCATCTGCCTATTTTACCCATTCATTCAAATGGCTATTGAGAGCCTATATATGCCAGGCACTGTGCTAGGTATGAAGGACACAGGCATGAACCAGACAAACGGCTCTGCCCTCATGTAGCTTACATTCTAGTGATGGAGACAGACCGGAAACACCTACACCAATAAATAATTAGAGAAGTGTTATGGGAAAATACAAACAGTGCTAAAGCGGACTGGTTGGAGGGAGTGGCACCATGAGAGAAAGTAATATTTGAGCTGAGACCTGAATGGATCAGCTGTATTAGTCAGTAGAGGATAGGCCATGCTGCAGTAACAAATTAATCCTTAAATCTCAGAGATTTAACACAACATAGGTTTATATCTTGACTATGCAAAGTCCATCTAAGTCAGATAGCTAAGTCCCATAGACCTTTGCCCTCCAAGTGGTGACTCAGAGATCCGGGCTGCTTCTGTCTTAGCATAGGACTTGCAGAACCACCACCATGGCACAGAATGAGAGTCAGAGAGTCCTGAAAGGCTTCTTTGTTGCCTCACCCTGGAAGCGATTCTCCTTACTCACACTTAGAGCCCACTGGCCAGAATTAGTCCCCGGACCCCTCTGGGAAGGGCAATGCTCCTGGGTGTCTGGGCAGGAAAGACGAAGTCCATATGGATGAACACTAGAAATCTCTCTCTCCCCCACACCAGCTCAGCAAATAATGGAGGAAGAGCACTCTCAGCAGAAGGAACAGAAAGGGCAAAAACTAAACACAAGAACAAATTTGGCATGTTCATAGACCTGGCTGAGGCAGAGGGCACGGGGGAAAGGCAGGGGCCAGAAGGAAGACAGAGACGGGAACCTGTGTGGTGCAGGGGGTGATTTGATTGTATTTTAAGTACAGTGGATGAGAGAGCTGTCAGAGACAAGACACAGACCTGGCTTCAAACCTCAGCTTTGCCACTATTGGACTTGAATGAGCACCCTGACATGTTGAGACTTGGTCTCTTCCAAGGGTCTTGGGACAATTCAGTTATGACCTGTGAGCAGTGCCCAGCACACAAGAAACAGTGACAGGCTGGATGTGCTGGAGCATGATGCCTGTAATCCCTGCACTTTGGAAGGCTAGTCTGAAGGATCACTTGAACCCAGGAGTTCAAGACCAGCCTGGGCAACATACTAAGATCTCCATCTCTACAAAAAATTTAAAATTTAGCCAGGCATGGTGGCACATGCCTATAGTCCCAGCTCCTGGAGAAGCCAAGGCAGGAGGATCACATGTGCCCAAGAGTTTGCAGCAAGCCAAATGACAGGGTGAGACTTCAAAAAATAGAATAAAATAAAAGAAAGAAAGAAATAGTAGCAATTATTGGTGTTGTAGGAATTTCCTTCCTTCCCCAGCTCAGTGGAGGGGAGGGTGCCTGAGGGGCAGAGGAGGTGGGGGTAAACCAACATAAACACAGCCTGGGTCAGCTGCCCCAACCAGTTTTCCCGGTTGGGCCAGGTAGGCTGAGGCCCCAGACCAATCCAGGGTCTTTCCCTCTTCCCAAAAGACTTAGCCCCACAGACACATGCATCTAAAGACTGTTGGCAAAGAGGGAGGGTGGGGTGTGTCGCAGGCTGTGTGAGGGTCTCTTGTGCAGCAGTCCTCACTGGAAGTTATTAAGTGTCAGAAGAGCGATTGTGGGCTATCAGGCGCAAAACCAAGCACCAGAGGGCTTCCTGGGACCATCCCCACGGGGGCGCCCATCCAAAGCCAAGGCTGGCAGTTGGGAGCTCAGCCTTCAGAGCCACACAGACCTGAACACAAATGGGGATCTGCCACTTCTCAGTGACAGAAGCTCTTCCCTTCACCTCTCTGAGTCTGCAAAATGAGGCTGTGCATGAGAGTACTGGCCCTGCACTGAGGCTTCACAGTGCGAGCTGGGCATCCAGTAAGTGCCAATAAAGGAGAGCTTCTGTATTGGCACCAGTGAGCTCTGCCCAAATAATAACTTTTCATTGCAAAATGCAGGACACTTCCTACTTACTCTCTCCTCTTGAAGGAAATTGATGACCTCAGAAGATGCATCTTTTCCAGAGGGACCCAATCAAGATCTTTTTACTCCAGGGCTGGGGAGGAGAGAGGAAGAAGTGTGCTATAAACTGTGCTGGATATTTTGTCTTCCCATAGATTGGCACTCCTGTTTTTGAAAAGGTTAGTCCCCAGGAAGGTGTCTGGTTATCTTTAGGGTCTGGCTGTGCCTGACAGTCAACATTCAGCACATGTTTGACAATTTCATTGAGGATGTGCGCTTGACAATTGAATGGATGAATGAATGGGTAGATGAATGAATGCATGGACTTTTGTCCATTCCAGAGAAGTAGCTGGTGACCGATGGCTCCACCTGTCCTCCTCCCATCAAGTCCTTCCTGGGCCTCTAACTCCACCCCGTTCTGCTCCCCCAACCCAGTCCTGATGTTTATTCAGCACTCCCAAACCCCTTCTGCACTCACTGCTCAGCCCCCAGTCACCCTCAGGCACACCCACACACATGCACACGCACACACCCCTCAATGTGCAACTCCAGCTCCTTTGACATCCATATCCACCAGCTTGGGGAGAACTGAGAAGACTGAGGGATAAAGCTTCCCTTTGTTTAGAGAAAGAAATCTAGACCTAAGGCAGATAAAGAACACAGCCAGAGAACAGAACAGCTCCACGTGGGGAGGGGCGGTTAGACCTCTAAGCGACCTACAGACACTCCAATCTGATGGACAGTCCAAGATTCTCTGCCAAGAAAGGTGTCTAGATTGCCAGGCCTGGGTCCTCTCCTCTGTGGGCCCTGTATTGTTCAGGCCTCGGAAACTCAGTAAAGCTGGCTTAAGCAAAGAGGGGATTTATTTCTTGGCTCAGAAACTAGGAAGTCCATGGGTGTTTTAGCTCAGGCGTAGCTGGATCCAGAGGCTCACATGATGTCATCAGGGCTTGTTTGCTGTTGCTTGGCACTTCCTGTCTCTCCCTGGCTTCTTAGATTTTCTCTGCAGCATGAACAAGATAGCCCCCAGTCAGGGCCAGTGCAGTCACACAGGGCTCCGTGTTCAGATGACCCTGTGTGTGGGGTTTAATCCTCAGCAGTGGCTGTCTTGAAATTCATAATCATTTCATCTTTTGAGTTTGTTTTATATGTGAGTTCTGGAACAATGGACCAAGTGCCAGGGGCTTGAAGCTTCAACTCATAGGCAGCCATGTCTCCTGCCACCTCCCCACCTCCCTGAGATAGGTTCTTGCCCCACTCCCACTACCCTAACCTCTAGCATCCTGGCTCCCTGGCTCTATCTAGCCTCTCCCTCCCATCCTTGGTGGGGGTCTGGACAGAGGCACAGAGAAGGCTGGGGTCAGGTATCCCAGCACCTTGCAAAGAGGGGTGGCTGCCATCACTGTCCTTGCTTAGTAGCACTGGCAGCAGCTGGCAGCACCACAGCCTGTCTAGTAGCCAACCAGAGGCCATGTCTAGACATGGGGTGAACCTCTCACATACCCCATCCCAGTACTGAAATCCTCAGAGACCACCTCTCTGCTGTAGGTTGAGGTAGGCCCTGTAGAAAGGGGAAGTCCCTCAGTGGTGCTCAGGACCTCAGTCTGGGATGGGGGAGTGTTAATCCAGCAGCCACCAGGCCCAGGGAGAGGGAGCACACACCCAGGAAGGCACAGCCAGGCGGAGGGGTGCCTGGGAGGGTGCACATTCTGGGCAATGTTCTCCATAAGGAGTAGCCCTCTCTGAGGGGCCCTCTCCTCCTCCTATGACTTCCCTGAGCTTGGCTTGTCTGTTTGTCTTTTCTGGCCAGCTCAAGGCAGCCTCAGAGACAAGCCATGCAATTCAAATTGTATAATATCAATGATTCTGCACATGAATTAAATGCCCTAATGTTTGCACTTAAAACTGCTATTATATAATATAAAGATAAATGGTAAAAATTCATGCTAATTATTTAAAGTTTTAATTTTTCTGCACTTAGAATGACATTAAATAGAAAATTAAAGACACTATGACATGTCTGGGCACAGTGGCTCATGTCTATAATCCTAGCATTTTGGAAGGCTGAAGCAGGAGGATTGCTTGGCGCCAAGAGTTTGAGAGCAGCCTGTGGCCTCCAAGGCCCTACCTGACCCAGCCTGGCCACCTCCCCACTCCTCCCTCCTGACATCTCTCTCACTCAGCAACATAGCTAGAACCTTGTCTCTACAAAAAAAACTAAAAAATTAACTAGGTATAGTGGCACACACCTGTAGCCTCAGCTACTAGGGAGGCTAAAGCAGGAGGATCACTTGAGCCCAGAGTTCAAAGTTGCAATAGCTATGATCACATCACTGCAGTCCAGCATGTGTGACAGAGCAAGATGCCATTTCTGAAAAAAACAAAGAAAACAGAATGACGAGAAGAGAGAGAAAACTATAGAAGGAAGAAAGATTGGGTGGTGCCTGTGGCTCAAAAGGGTAGGGTGCCGGTCCCATATGTCGGAGGTTACGGGTTCAAACACAGCCCCAGCCAAAAAAAAAAAAGGAAGAAAGGTGTTCTATATCCCTCTAACGGCAATTTTTCCTGCTTTTTGAGCAAGGGACTCGGCATTCCCATTTTGTACTGGGCCCCACAGATTATGTACCTGGCCCTGCCACTGGCATCCCCAGGATAGCATCAACCCTGGTAAAAGGGGCACCTTCCCAACTGCTCCCGTAGGAAATACTAGAGCGCAAGTCACATGCTCATCCCTGAACCAAGCACAGTGGGTGAGGAGGCAGGGGCTCTCCGATTGGCCACTTCTGGGCACGTGTCCATCCCTAAGCCCCGGGGGCCCTCAGCCCGTCTGAGAGTTCTCCCCTGGGCAGAGGGGTCCTTCTGCCAGAGGAAAGAGAGCTGCACAGCATGGCCCCCACCAGCTTCCTCTACACATGCCTCACACGCTTTGTTTTTGTTTGTTCGTTTGTTTTTTATTTATTTATTTTTTGAGACAGAGTCTCACTATGGGTAGAGTGCTGTGCTGTGGTGTGACAGCTCACAGCAACCTCAAACTCTTGGACTTAAGTGATTCTCTTGCCTCAGCCTCCCAAGTATCTGGGACTACAGGTGCTCACCACAACACCTGGCTAGGCTATTTTTTTTTTTTTTAGAAACAGAGTTTCACTTTGTCGCCCTCAATAGAGTATGGTGGCATCACAGCTCACAGCAACCTCCAACTCCTGGGCTTAGGTGATTCTCTTGCCTCAGCCTCCCGAGTAGCTGGGACTACCCGCACCCGCCACAATGCCCAGCTGAGGCTAGGCTATTTTTTTGTTGTAGTTGTCATTGTTGTTTAGCAGGCCCAGGCCAGGTTCGAACCCACCAGCCCCGGTGTATGTGGCCAGCACCATAACCACTGAGGTATGGGAGTTGAGCCACTCACGCTGTTTAAAAAGCAAAAATTGAAAACACCAGCTGGGTAGGAGAAAGAACTTAGTTCTACTCTTCTGGTTCCCATCTCCCCAGACTCCTTTGCTAGGCTTGCCCTAGATGCTGAGGCAGCCAAGGCTCCAGCCTTGGGCCCCTACTCTCTTCTTGCCTCCTTCTCTTGGTCCCATGAACCTACTGACAACTCTCTCTAGCCAGAACGTCTATGTCAAGCAAGCCAGGGGTCCCAGCCTTGGGATACTGACATCTCAGAGTTCACCCGTCTAAACCCAACCCCATGAGAGCTACCCCAAAACTGCTTCTTTGCCACCTGTCCCATACTAGTCAGTGGCATCACCATCCAACAAACTGTTCAGGCCAAAATCTTCAGATCTTGACTTCTTTCCTCACAAAAGCAGATCCCGCCCATCAGCAGATCCCCGCCAGCTCTCCTTGAGAAGACCTGCGCAACCCACCTCTCCGGAGCATCACTTCTGTTCTCCCTGCCCTCCCAGCTGCCCTTCCCAGCCTTCCTGCTCTAATCCCCCTGTCCATTCTTTACACTCACTACATTTAAACATGTTGACAGGCTGGGCACAGTGGCTCACGCCTGTAAGCCTAAAACTCTGGGAGGCAGAGGCAGGTGGATAGCCTGAGCTCAGGAATTTGAGACCAGCCTAAAGAAGAGTGAGACCCCCCATCTCTACTAAAAACAGAAAAACAAGCTGGGCATTGTGGCAGTGCCTGTAATCACAGCTACTTGGGAGGCTGAGGCAATAGGATCGCTTGAGCCCAGGAGTTTGAGGTTGATGGGAGCTACAATGCCACAGAATTCTAGCCTGAGTGACAGTGTGAGACGCTGTCTCATAAGTAAATAAATATAAAAAATAAACATGTTGACTTGCGTCATGGCACTTCCCAACTCAAAACTTCCCAGTGGTATAAATCTTTAAAACTGGGGCCAGGCACGGTGGCTCACACCTATAAACCCAGCACTGTGGGAAGCTGAGGAGGGTGGATCACCTGAGCTCCCAGATTCAAGACCAGCCTGAGCTAGAGTGAAACCCTGTCTCTAAAAATAGCTAGGCATTGTGGTGGGTACCCATAATCCCAGCTACTTGGGAGGCTGAGGCAAGAGAATCTCCTGAGCCCAAGAGTCTGAAGTTGCTATGAGCTATGAAGTCATGACACTCTACCTAGGGGGACAAAGTGAGACTCTGTCTCAAAAAATAAAAATCTTTAAAACTGGTAGGTGGATGGAACTCATGGGTAGCATTTGCTGATTCCTGTGGTATAAATACTCCCACCTCAGCTAATTTCAAGCGTCAACGTGACATCACTGAACTAGAGTGGGAAAGAAATGTGTACAAGTCACTCTTATAAGCGAGTTTAAGCAACTCCAGCATACCGCGGCTCTTACCCAACCCAGAACAATACAGAGGGTCCGTGCTGTGGCCCGCAAGGCCCTGCCTGACCCAGCCTGGCCACCTTCCCCTCCCTGCCCTCCTTCTCACCCAGTACATTTCAGCCTCCAACACGTCAAAGCCATTCCTACCTCAGGGCCTTAGCACTTGCTGTTCCCTCTGCTAGGCACGTTCACTCAGTTCTTTTCATGGCTCACTCTCTTTTCTTTTTTCTTTTATGTTTTTGTTTTTTGTTTTTTGTTTTTTGTTTTTTTGAGACAGAGACTCAAGCTATCCCCCTGGGTAGAGTGCTATGGCATCACAGCTCACAGCAACCTCCAACTCCTGGGCTCAAGCGAGTCTCCTGCCTCTGCCTCCTAAGTAGCTGGGACCACAGGCACCTGCCACAATGCCCAGCTATGTTTTGGTTGCAGCCGTCATTGTTGTTTTTTGGCAGGCCCGGGTTGGATTCGAATCCACCACCTCAGGTGTATGTGGCTGGCGCCTTAGCCACTTGCGCCACAGGCACCGAGCCATGGCTCACTCTCTTACTCACTCAGGTCTCCGTTCAAATGTCACCCTGAACTCCCTCTACAATAATACCCGTCTGTTGGAAAAAAACTCATTTTTTTGTAGACTTTATTGCTGCCTAATGTTTTGCTGTGTATTTATTTGTTCATTTGTCTGTCTTCCCCACTAGAAGCAAAATCCACAAGGGTAGGAAATACTTCAGTTCACCACTCTGTCCCCAGCACCTGGAGAGACATATACTAGGTGCTCAATAAACTGCTGTTGGCTAAAGGAACTTGCTTCCTGTGGCAGGCACTGGGAAAATGGCTGCCAATGAGCCCTGACCCCATCAGTGAAGCAGAGAAGGCTCCCGAGGGAGGCAAGGAGGCCAGCAAAAGTGGCCCTGCTGTTTCTGGGAGGGTCTTAGGTGTCAGAAGGAGCACTGAGGCCTTTATCCTGCTGTAGCAGGTGGCATCAGGATGTGATCAAAAAAAGCAGAGCAGCTCCCAGTCCATCTCTCCCTTTGTTGCCTCTCCACTGTCAAGAATGTCCTCTCAACTCTGCCTGCACAATGCCAAGTCCATGCAGTCTGCCCTGTCTCCATCAAGGGTGCTGCCCAAGCTTGGAAGAGAACCACAGAGGTTGGGACACTGGAGTCATCCTGCCAGGTTGGCCCTCCATGGACCCCCTTGGAGCTTCTGCAGTGAAGTGGGGAGAAAGGCAACTTGGCACCCAAGGCCCAGTCCAGCACCTGTTGTCCAGCTTTTTCTAGGATAATTTTAAGGATAGGGAACTTACTTTTATTCATTCATTCACCCATTCATAGTTCAACAAATGATTGTTGGGCATCTCCCTACTCTAGATTAGACACTATTTAAGGCACTGGGAACGGTACTCAATGGTGGCCGCAACAGATCTCCTTCTGCCCTCACTGAGCTTACATTCTGCTGAGAGAGGAGATGATAATCAGGTAAACAAGTTAGTACATAATAAAGTTGACAGGCCTCATGGGCAGGATGGAGGGAAACTGGCATGTAGGAGGCTCACTTAGCAGCAACCAGGAGAAAGTGGCCACACTGGTCTAAGGAGACAGCATCTGAACTGGTCCTGGACATCCAGAGGTAGCCACTGTTCAGCCTGGGGCCCAGGCAGTCCAAGCTGAGGGAACAACAGGTACAAAGGCCCTGGGGCAGCAACAAGTTTGGCATTTTGGAGGACCAGGGAGAGAGCAGTAAAACTGAAGCACGTGGAGTTAGAGAGAATGGACAAGGCCACAGGCACCAGTTCCCCCAGTGGAGTCTTCTGTTCACAGTGAGGAGCCACCTGAGGGATCTGACAGATTCACCTTCCAGCAGCCCAGAGCAGAGACCAAACGTGGAGGGCAGAGTGGGATCAGAAAGTCCGAGAGACCTCAGTGAGTGGTCCGTGGATGGTGGACAAGACTGAGCTGGATAACAGTACAGAAAAAGTGGACAATTTGAGGGTGAGAAAAAGAAAGGAATTAAGGATAACACCTGGACTTGGGTCCTGATGGCTGTCCACTGAGATGGGCTATCTGGATCAGGGAGAGTCAGGGGCCCATTTGGCCATGACCAGTTTCAATTGCTGTGAAGCCTCCCCCCTGCCCATTTGCAGGTAGCCACCACACTGGCCCTTGTAAGACGTGGTATCAGGCAAATCTGGGCTCCACCCTCATCTCACCAGGATGAGCTAGAGACCTTAGACAGCCACTGAAGTCCTCCAAGCCCTACCATCATCATCCCTTACATGGGAACATGCTGCCATGTTTCCTGGCTCACGAATGGTAAAGCACACCTCACAGGCCAACACGCCAAGACACACACTACCAGCCAGACCTTTCACTGCAGTCATTGCCATCCTGCCTCAGTGTCATCTTTGCCAATCAGACCTGCATTCCAGAAAGAAATGGGGCCCTGGAAAGAGGCACTGGCCAGATGCTGGGCCAGCCATGAAAAAGAGGCACAGAAGTAAGAAGAAATGATGAGGGCTTTCAGGCCACCACACTGGGGACAGCATAAGGCAGCAGGGCCACCCTGAGGTCTCCAGTTGGGCCCAGGGAGAGGCTGCAGGAGCACAAGCTTTGATGAGAGAGACCCCATACCTCCCTTGACCAGCCAGTGACCTGATCTCCTGGAACCCCAATTTCCTGCTCTGTGAAAGGAGGATGTCACTGGTGACCATGAGATGAGTCAGCCTCTCAAGCACTTAGTTCAGAGCCAGACCTGCCACTGTACTCAGGTCTCTGAGTAGACCAATTCCAAGGTCTCTGCTAGATCCTCCAGGGGCCAGGCAGCTTCTGGGGCCTGGAGCAGCAGTGGTAACTGGGGACACTGGAGCCAGGAATTTGCATGGAGTAGGGCAGGAGCCACTCTTGAAGGACCCACCAGGCCAGCAGCAACCTCAACTCCCCCTGGTCCACAGGCTCTGTGAGGAATCTGGCTGCCTCCCCTTGCTGGGTCCAGCCCCTAGATGGAGTCTTAAACACCGTTCACCTAACAGTTCTCCACCCCACCCCACCCCCGCCAAGTCCCCAGCCCCACCTCTCCAGGATTCTGTGGGCCAAATCACCTGCCAAGACAAACCTCCTTTTCATATACCTGATGTCTTAGAGCAACACCAGCTCCTTTCCTTCTCTCCTGCCTGGAAGACCCCCCAGGGGCCAGGGCCAGGCAGCTTCTGGAACCTCCTGCCCCCTCCTCCCTGCTGGAGTACAACATCTTCTGATGCTCTTTAGGGGAAAAATCTTTTTAATCAGTTTCCCTTTTATCTCTTATCACAAAAATGGTATGTGGTCTAAATTCATAGGCATCAAGTTAAAAAAGTCAAATATGAAAAACAAAGCAAACTTACCCACAATCACTTTTTTCTTTTGTGGTTCAATAATGTTTAGCATTGGCTCGGCGCCTATAGCTCAACCGGCTAAGGCGCCAGCTACGTACACCTAAGGTGGCGGGTTCGAATCCCCAGCCCGGACCCGCCAAACAACAATGACGGCTGCAACCAAAAAATAGCCGGGCGTTGTGGCGGGCGCCTGT
>CAUYTI010071531.1:0-25868 GCA_963575145.1 Galago senegalensis
TCCTCTGGGTGGAACAGGGGAACTGTAGTGGCTAGATCAGTCCTAGTTCAGCACCCTGGAGCAACCAGAGGGTAGGGGAATGGCAGCGGTAGTGCAGGGTACACGAGCGACCAGATCAGTCCTAGTTCAGCCCCACCAGAGTGGCTGGGGGGAAGCAGGGGCCTATGTCACCGTCGCCCATTGGAAGCATGCAGCGCTAGCAAGCCAATCTGTGCCCTCCCAGTGTAGGAGCCCAGAGCAAGGGACTCCTCCACCTCTGTCCTAGGGACGTATGTGGCTCAAGCAAATAGTTCTAGGCCCTCCAAAAGTGGTAGACCCCTCTACCACCACTTGCAGGGCAAGTGTGGCTCTAGCAAGCAATTCTAGGCCTGCCCAGCTTGGGAGCCTGGAGCGGGGAACACCTCCCCTGCCTCCCGTGGGCTGTGTGTGTCTCTCAAAAGCTGTTTTGGGTCTATCTGGAATGGAGGATTTCTCTGCCTCTTCCTGCGGGAAGCCTGTAGCAAGCCTGCGGCCCTGGCGAGCAGTACTGGGCCTGCCCAGAGCAGGAGCCTGCTGCCCATGAGGCGTGCAAGTCTAGCAAGCAGTTTTGGGGCCCACCCGGCTCCGTGAGGGCAAAGGAACCCACTCGGCAACTGGGTTAGTCTGGGAAGGTTAATACCTCCTTCCCCACCTTGCACCCAGTCACTCGTAATCCCCCAGGTCTGTGGTCCTATTTACTCCAGTAGGCCACTGCTCCTGGGGTTTACCTGGCAAAATCAGCCAGAAATCTGAGTTCATCATGGGGGCCTTGCCTGTTTAAATTAGGCTTCTGTGCAGCTAGATTTCTCTGTAAGTCAGAGGTTGCATTCGGCTTTAAACTCAGGAGTCAGTTCTAGCCTCTGCCCGCCCACTGCCTTTGTCTCAGCCGAATGAACCCCCTGAAGGCAGGGGCTTCAACCAGGAATGTTAAGTGCACCCTGACTGTGGCTGCCATCCAGGATGGCCTTTTGCTCGGGAGTTTCTGCACTGGCAGCCTGGAGCTGACTCTCCTCTCCTCACGCCCGCACCACAGTCAGCACAGAATAGAACCAGCCCTTTCCCCCTCCACTTCTCCCAAGGAGATGCCCGAGAATCAGGACTCCATAGGTAATAAACCTCCAGACCTCGGAGTGGGTGGATGAGGCCTCCTTGGAGTCCAATATTATAGGTGGGGAATATATACAGATTTATACAGTTTTATAGTTTTTATGTCTGGCCGGAGGGTGCCATGCCATGCCAGCAGGGGTAGGAGGTCCAGTTTTTAGGTGGTCTCTCCCGTGGAATAGTGTGGGAGGAAGTTAGAACTCTGTGCGCTTGTTTGCAGGGATTAAACTGCACGAGCCCTTGTTGTGGGGGAGGGGACTCCCGTCCGCTTGGTGGTGGATTCTGTACCTTTTGGTTGTATTTTTGGGGTTGCAGCTCGCCTCAGGAAGGTTGAAGTGCACTCTTCAATCTTCTCTCTTGTCTCTGCTCCAAACCATCAGCTAATTTGCTAAGCTTCTGTCCTTTCAGCCTCCTTCTAGACGGAAGCTTCTGTAAAAAGCTGGCTGCAGTTCACCATCTTGGCTCCGCCCCCCTTAAATTTCTTAAGGTTCTTGAGTGATCTGAATGCACTGTCTTAGTTGGAAGTCTAATTTTCCTTCAGTCCTTTCCCTGAGTCTTCTTTGCGCTGTTGAAGAAAGTACATTGTGAAATGTTTTTATTCACCGCTAGAAATCACTGCTTCAATCCCCTGCAAGCTATCAGGTGGAGCTGTGAACACTGCACAATGGCCATACCAAGTGGAAGGTTGTGTTTCTTCACGCTGGGATCTCCCAGTCTTCTACGCTAAAGTATACTGTCTTTCTTCAAGAGGGGAAGGTGGTATTTCATGAAAGAACTCCCATCCTGCTTTCGTGCTCCTAGGAAACACCTGTTAATATTAGCACTTGTCCCTTTATGAAGTTCAGTTGGGGAAATTCTCTACGAGGTATTTACTTGCTCTTGTGTTGGAATTTGTAGTCCTGCCCTATGTGAATTGGACAGCAGGAGGGAACAAGTAGGAATGATTTTGTTTCTTTGTGAAATGACACAAATATTAGCAAATAATCAACAAAAATTGCAGCAGACCAAAATATGCTGATATTTGAGAGCAAATTGAAAACTGGTCTCTCAAGAGGAAACAACATCCAATTATCTAATGTTAATTAATAATTGAGTTGTTGAAAACTATTCATATTTTTACAGTGATTTGCAGACTTTTTATTATTAGTGTGAGATATTTTCATGCACATTGTCCTTTTGCATTTTAAAAAATAGAAATTTTATTTTATAAAAAAATAAAAATAAACAAAAAATAAAGAAATTTTATTTTAGAATTAGTTTTTGATTTACAGAAAAATTGTGGAGATAGTACAAGAAATTCCCACATGCCTTGCACCCAATTTTTCCTATTGATAAGATTAGTATGATCCATTTGTCACAGTCATTGAATGGATGTTGACAACATTATTATTAAAGTCCATACTTTTTTCAGATTTCCCTAGTTTTCACTGAATGTTCTTTCTGTTCCAGGACAGACATTACATTTAGTTTCTCAGACTTTTCATGGTTTCGAAGATCTTGATAGTTTTGCGGCCTGTTGGCAGGTATTTTGAAGAATGTCCCTCAGTCACAATTAGTTTGGGGTAATATATTTTTAGGAGGAAGATCACAGAGGTAAATCTCTATTTTCATCACATTATGTAAAAAGTGCATGTTATCAATACAACTTACGTTGAAGTTAAACTTGATCACCTGGTTAAGGGAGTGCTTGTTAGTTCTGTCCATTGTCTAGTTACTTTTTTTCATGTATTTTCATACTGTACTCTTTGGAAGGAAGTCTATTCAACGCTCCCTCAGGGAGTCAAGAGAAATTAATACTCCACTTTCTTGAGTATGAAATTCATCTGGTTGGAAGAGTTTTCTTTCTCCTCTGTTTATTCGGCCATTTATCTATCTATCTGTAGACGCGTAGGTATTTCTTTTATACTTTGAGTTAGAATCCATTACTGCTTTATTTCATTGCTTAAATTGTTCCAGGTCATTGAGAATTCAATTTTTTTTCCCACTTATTTTTCACTTGTATATACTCATAGGAAACAAGTGCAATTTTGTTGATGTATTGCATTGTGAAGTCAGGGATTTGGGGCACCCTCCGACACTGAGCAAAATGTATTGTACCTTTGAAGCCGCCTCTCAGCCCGACCCCTCCAATCCTCCATTGTCCAACATTCTGCACTCTGCTTCCATGTGTGCACTGCACACAGTATTTACCTCCCACTTATAAGTGAGTATATCCAGTATTTAACTTTCTGTGTCTGAGTTGTTTTACTTAGACAATGGCCTCTACTTCCATGCATATTTCTGGAAAAGACACAACTTCACTTTTTATCCATTATGTGTCTGCTACATTTTCTTTGATCCTCTGTTGATAGACAGTTTGATTCTGTATCGTTGCTACTGTGATGGTATCTTTTTAACGTATTGATTTCTTTTCCTTTGGGTAGATACTCCGAAGCAGGATTGCTGGGTTTATGGTAGTTCTATTTTAGTTCTTTGAGAAATCTCCATTCTGTTTTCCGTAGAGGTTGCACTAACTTACATTTCCATCACCAGTGTGTAAATATTTGCTTTTCTTTTCATTTGGCCAATATCTGTTATTTTTTGTCTCTTTAATAATGGCCATCATTAGTATAAGATGATGTCACACTCTGATTTGGAACTTGCATTTCTCTGACTTTAGTCATCTTCAATTTTTTTCAGGTTTGTTTGTTGTTTATCTTCCTTTGAAATATGTCTATGAATGTCCTTAGCCCACTTTTTAATGGATTTTTTTTGTGGTTGTTGAATTGTTTGAATTTTTTATAAATTCTGGGTATTAGTTTTCTATTAGATGTATAATTTGCAAATATTTTCTCCCATTCTGCAGGTTGTCTGCTCAGTCCTTTGATTATTTCTTTTTCTGGGCAGAAGTTTGGTAGTTTAACTAAGTCTCCTTTGACATACCTCTATCACTGAGGGTTGTTTTTTTCTTTTGAGCACTTTCTTACTTTCTGGAATTATAGAAAGATCCAGGTTCATCTTGCATATTTCCTGCCTTTTCTGTAGAGCTGGCCATTTCTCAGGGAAGCTCTGGTTCATTTCACTGGAGAACAGATTAGAAAGCAATGTCTGAGTCCTAAGAGTGATGAGCAGGGATGACATCCAGGGATGTCATTGATTCCAGGCCCCCTTCAGCTGACTGAACAAGGAGATACACGTGTGTCTATCTGCATATCTGTAAATCTTCCTGTGTGCAATCGTTGGTATCTGAATTAATCTAAACAAGAGCTCATACCGAGGCCTGCAACTCTAATCTATCATCACTTTGGTTATTCTAATCTTTTTCCCTTGCTTTAGATATATCTAAACTTGCACTTTCCTCAGTAAGAACCCTGCCTCACCATCTATTTACTTAATTATTCAATTTCAATACGTTATAATAGTTACAATGTACATTGTTAATGATATACGTCATCTTTAAATATCATGATACAGTTTCATGCACAGTAAAAGTACTTTAATGAGTATTTAATATTCTCAATTCCTCTTTCCTGTCCCTTATGATATTTTTGCCATTTATCTTACTTATCCACATACTATATCATCACACAATACAGTGTTACTGTTACTGCTTTCAAGTTCCCTTTTATAACAATATAGTACATGGAGAAGGAAGGGTTTTATTTTACTTTCAGTTATTTCTTCTCCAACATTCTTCCTTTATTTATGTAGACCCGTGCTTCTAACACGCATTACTTCTGTCTGAAGATCATCTTTGATGATTTCTTGCAGGGAAGGTGTGCTGGCAACAGTTTTTGTTCCTCTGAGATGACTTTAACACCCTTCTTCACTTCTGAAGGTTAATTTCTCTGCATATAGAATTCTACGATGGTGGGTTTTTCTTATCTCAACATTTTAAATTGTTCCTTCCATTTTCTTCTTGGGTAGGGGATGTTTGATGAAAAGTCCACCATAATTCTTATCTCTGTCCTCTACAGGTAAGGAGGTGTCACATGCCTAACTTCTCCCCACCCCAAATCATGCACTCTGCCTTCTTTCAGATTTTATCTTTGTGTTTAGGTTACTGCAAACATTCCTACATGCAACCATTTCAGATAGTTTGAATGTGATATTCCTCAGTGTGGGGTTTTGTTTTTAGTCTTTATGCTTCTTGGTGTTTTTTGAGCTTCCAGGACCTGATCTATGCCTGCCATTAATTAATTTTGGAAAGTTCTCAGATACTTCGGAAATTTCAAGCATTTCTTCTTCTGCTTCTGGAATACCAATGTAAAGTGGCGTATTATACTTTAAAAATTTGTTCCACAGTTCTTTGATGGTCTGTTATATCTGTTGCTGTTTTTTATACGATTTTTCTTCTTCATAGTCTACTTTGGGAAGTTTCTGTTGCTGTATCTTCAACCTCACTGATTTTTTTCCTTGACTATATCGAGTCTACAGATGACACTATCAAAGACATTGTCTAGTTATGATAAACGATGTTTCACTATGTGTTTTTGATCCCTGAAGACAGTAGTGATATTGATTTTAAGTTTCCTGAGTGATAATTTCAGCGTGTGGTCATACCTGAGGCTGGTTATGATGACTGATTTGTCTCTTCACACTAATTTTTTGGCTTCTTTTCAGGCTTCTAATTTTTGTTAGCCAATATATTGTATTAGGTAACAGGAGCTGGGGTAAATAGCCTTTAGTGCGAGTACTTATGCCAGTTGGGCTAGAAATTAGGCTATATTTAATATTTGCTGTAGGTCCAGCTGCCAGAGGCATCCAATTGCTCTAGTGGTTTTGTTTTTGTCTCTCCTCTGACTTTGAAATTCCCTAAGCACCATACTCAGGGAGAATCGGGGCCTTCTGTCTCTTTTAGTTACAGTCCTTTGTTGCTATATTGGAGTCCAGATAGTGTGGTGGTGAGATGTGGGAGAGGGAGACCTCCCGTACTCTTGTGATTACATCTCAGACTCTGATGGGTCCACACTGTGACCTTCTCAGTGTTTCTCCAGCTTCCCCTCCTCTGCCAGCTACTCCCCTCTCCATGTGCAGTGTTCCTGCCCTAATTCCTTATGGTCCTGTTGCCTGGTTTTCCTCATTAGATGAGGCTGACAGAGAGGCCAGAGTGGGAGCCACATCCATTCCTTAACATGGACAAGGCTCTGGTAAGGCTTTTCCCACAGAGAGCAGGCCTGTAGTGTGGTGGGGGCTCTGAGCACACCACAGGGGTGACTATGCTCCTCCTTCTACCAGAGCCAAGGAGAATCTTTCTAGTTCTTCTGCTAAAGTTATTAGAGGTAAAATCCAGAAGAGTGTGGGGGTCCCCCTATGACAGTGGCCCCTTGGGCTTTCTTCCTCTCCTGCTAGACCACTCTTGGGCTCCAGTAGTCTATCAAAATTCCCATGTAAGAGCTCCTATCAGTCAGAGGTTCCCTGACTTCTGTCCCAGGTAAAGAGATCTCAGCTACATCTTTCTGAATGCATTTATCTCTCCAGATTTCAGGGTAGCAATTTTCCTTACAACCTCAATTCTTTCATGGACACAAGAAAAGTCACTAATTTTTAGTTCTGTGCAGCTTTTGCTTGTTGTAATGTTTGTAGCAACAACATCCAGCCTCTTCGTGTGTTGAAAATGAAGTCAGTCACGCAAATGATCAGTTTTAATGATCATGTCCTCACTTAGTGTTTGAGATGAAAATAAAAAATTTGTTTCTATGGTCAGATTGTGACTACAATGTATCCCACAAATAGATTAAGGAATGGTACTTATTGCCTCCTAGATACCCCCTCTGGCTTTATTTATTTATTTATTTTCTTTTTTAAAGTCTCATTTTATTGCCCTCACTTTATCACTTTAGAGTGCTGTAGCATCACAGCTCACAGCAACCTTCAACTCCTGGGCTTAGGCGATTTTCTTGCCTCAGCCTCCTGAGTAGCTGGGACTATAGGCACCTGCTACAATGACCAGCTATTTTTTTGTTGCAGTTTGGCTGGGGCCGGGTTTAAACCTGCCACCCTTGGTGTATGGGGCTGGTGCTCTACCCACTGAGCCACAGGTGCCGCCCTGGCTTTCTTATTCTGATTCTATGACTATATTAACTTTCAAATGACACCGATAAAATCCTTTTTCTTTTAACTTTAGAAACTACCCATATTTTAGACAATTCATTTTTTATAAACTTTTGCACCTGTTTTTACTCTCTAACTTTTAATTACAAATAGTCCTCTAAACACAGAGTGCTATTTCAGTAATATGGAGACATCAAAATAACTGTGATTATTTATTACCTTGAAGGAGTAGAACATTAAATGATGTTGCCATATAAAATATTTTATAGTTTTCAAATGTTCCTTTTATCCTTCATTACTTCTCTTAAGTTTTAACATGAACATTTAATAAATTTTGAAATTTATTAAGCTGAATTTGCTCATTGTGTGGTGTTATTATAATTCTTTTACATAAAGAAGTGTAAGTGGATTGGCTAGAACAAATTATTCAAACCTCTGCCTCTGTTTCTTTCACTGGAAAAGACAATAATTCTACATTATTGAGATGGTTGTGAGGATCAAAATGAGTGGCAGCAAGTCAAATCTTTAAGTGAGAGCCTGGCACTAAAATATATGTTGACTATTGTTATTATTATCTTTGATGGTTTCAATTCCATTACTTGCTATTTTAGAATCATATATGGTTAAAGCTAACAAGTACTTGAAAACTATCTAGCTCAGGAATCATAAGTCAACTGAAGGCCGAATTTGGATTTCAGAGGTTTGGTTATAACAGTATTTTAAAATACTCTTAATTTGAGTGTACATAAAACCCCAGTTGCTCATAGTCCCTACCATTCCCTATTGAATTACCTGATCATTTACTTTTCACATTTGCTTTTTCTTAGGTCCTGAACAACTTTTGAATTTGTGGCCTCTGATCTAACACACTCCTCTTGTGTAGGGAAGATGAGTTCCAGAGGGGTTATCCATGTATAAAGTCCCCAAAGTTGTGACCAAACTGGACATAAGATCTGGGACTTCTTATTCCTGGACCAATGTTATCTCCATGACACCGCAGTGTCTGATTTAATGAGAATTGCTTAGATTAAGTTTCTTTTTAATGGCAATAGGCTGGAAGTCCTAAAATCCATCAGTCCCCTTATGTACACATTATTGGAGAGAGTGCATAAATGCTAGAAGATATTATCCCCACTATTGAAAATCAGAACCAAAGCAGGCCAAACCACAACACACATACATAAGGTATGTGGCATTATCTGCTTTCCTCATTTAAAAAAATAATATAGAAAAGTGGTAAACTATTAAGAAGCTGTTCCCCTTATTAACTTAGCATGCGCCCCAAACTAAGACAGCAACTTGAATACATCATTTCAAAATCTTTTTATTAGAGTTTCAATTCACAGTTTGTTCTCATGCTGCCTTTTCTTTTTTTAAAGGCAGTAAAGCTGACATTCTTTGTGTGGGACTAGAGCATCCCACTCAGAGACTGCTGTGGTAGTCATGGTAACAACAATGAAATCGTTGCTGCTAAAATACAAGAGGAAGAAGAATCATAGAATTGATTTTGAATATTGCAAGTCTGGTAAACTGGTTACCATGTGCAGCATATATAAGTAGACAATATAGGGAAATTGACTTTTATATAAAATGAGAGGAGTTGTCTGAAGATAAAATGGATTTCTATGTGAGATTTCACTCTATCTTTCTTCGTGTTTCTTTCACAAAATCAGGAAAGAAAGTAAGACAGTGGGGGTAACGGATCCTGACTCTGTGAGCTCAGGGGGAGGTTTTAATTAGGGACTCTTTTTTCAGTGAAAATGAGGAAATGAGAAAAAACGATGACAGTTTCCTCCCTTGACAGTTGTAGGAATAGTCAAACTTCCTGTGGAATGTTTGTTTACTCTTAGTGGGACTCACACAGAATGCACTGTTTAAAAATCCAGTCTTACGTGGATGGCAGGAACATCGAGAAACTTTATGTTTCTATGATTTGCAATTGTAGGGCGCTGGAGAAGCACTTGGGCTTCTTTTTGCAATAGCAGAGTTAGTGCACCAGAATCAGTGGGGCCAGGGGCGTGCATCCCGGGAGAGCTGATGCCTGATGCTGGTGATCTGTGGACCACACTTGGAGAAACCTCCAGTGTGCATCTTGTCTCTTGTTTTACTCTCTCTCACTTGGTGTCTCTCTCTCACTCTCTCTCTTTTCCTTTGGTTTCAGAGAAGAAAATAATACAAAAAGATAATAGATAATAACAACAACGGCACGAACTCAAAAAAACTTTGAAGACTGACCCTCAACTTCTGAGTGCTCACCATCTGCTTTGCAGGCGTCATGCCACTGTAAATGACGTAGGGGAGCCTGGACTGGGGAGTCCGAGGGGGATCGGAGGATGTTGGGGGGCAGGAGGAGCCACAACACCCTTGACGGAAGCGCTGGAATCTGACAAGTCAGGGAAACATCACATTGTCACTTTGTGACACTGAATCTGACAAGTTAACGAAACCTCGCGTTGTCAGTGTGTGAGACCGAGGTTCCAGGCTTCAGTTCTCTTTTTCTGCATCATACCTACGGGCCGGGGGCCCAATTGTTTCATATCTCTGAGTCTCGTCTTCCATAGTTGGTGTGGTTTTCTAAAAAGTTAAGAACATGCTACCGAGTTGTAATAGCACAGGAGATCATAAATTCCTGACACGTATTCGTTGCTTAGTAAATAGCTCTTCTGTTGTTTTTGAAAGAAAAGTTAGGTGTGGAAATAAGAAGGAATTACAGTGAAAGAGACAACTTGAAGTCAAGTCCTCCGTGATCACTCAGTGAACACGGCGGTCCTGGGAAGGGAACTCTGGTGTTTTGACTTCGAGAGCAGTGTTCATTCCCCAACTTATTAAATCAGACAAACCATTGGAAATATTTGCTAAAGAAAAAAAGCCCTGGACTCAATTCTAGAGCTTTTTCAACAGGCTATTCAGGGAAGGGCCCTGGACGTTTAGTTTTTTAATAAGCCCCTAATGTGAGCTAAGGTTAGTCCCTTGAACTTCTTTTGAACATAATTTAATTAGCTATCTGTAAAAACATTCACAGCACACCTCAGATCCTCTCACAGCACCCCTATGTGCCTGGGACACGGCTTGAAAATCACTGCTGTATGTCAGTTCCTCTCATCTGGGCTAAATTTGTGACACTGAATCTAATGGAGAGAGGTCACAGGTGCCAGTAAATAGCCTGCAATGTACGGGACAGCTCCTCCTGTTCTGGAAATAAAAAGAAAAGAACAACATGGTTCAACATAACAATGTTGCTAAAGTTGAGGAACCTACTCTAGGTATTAGTGCAAATAAGATAATTAAGTTTCCTGCTCTAGTGAAATGTATATTCCTCTAATGGGAACGTATTTGGCACTTATAAAACATAAAGGGAAATTAATTAACTGATTAATTTATGACAGAGTCCCTCTTTCTTGCCCAATAGAGTGCTGTGGCATCATAGCTCAAACTCTGGGGCTCAAATGATCCTCTTACCCCAGCCTCTCAAGTACCTGGGACTACAGCTGCCCGCCACAATGCCTGGTTCTTTTTAGAGACAGGGTTTCCCTCTTGCTCAGGCTTGTCTTGAACTCCTAAGCTCAAGCAATCCACTTGCCTCAGACTCCTAGAGTGCAGGGATCACAGGCACGTGCCACTGTGCCCAGTCAGGGAAATTTAAAAGTTTGGCATAGGTTATCAAGAAGTATACAAATCCAAGTGAGAAGTTTTGATTTGATGTTGCAGAAAGTTTATAGGAGGAAGGGTTGAAGATAATTATTTGGATACTGGCAGAGAGGAGATGTTCAGTGGGGAGAAACTAGAATTAGGCAGGTCAGTTAGATATAGAAACCTAGGTATAAGTTGAGAGTTGCAGGAAGGAATAGTAACAGAGGAATACAGATAAGAGAGAAAATGGATAAGGACACCACCTCAGTAGACACTGGCCTAGGATGGAATCTATTCTTTGCTCCAATAGAGAAGAGTGACAGCAGGTGACTCAGAGCTCAAGAAGGTGGGAATAAGGAATTGGGGAAACGTCTTCTTTTCCTTTTCAACTTGCTGACTTTGAAGTTACATCAGGATTTTTGAAAGGAAATGTTGCTAGACTGTAGCACAAGTGATAAGAAGGTCGCCAGGAGCTGCGAGGAGGTAGTTTTTGTCACTCAAATAGATGAATCCTTCAAGGCTGAGAACGTATAGGAAGTATATCCAAGCTTCGAGGACTAAGTTTGGGGACTGCCAGTAATTAATAGCATCCATATATGCACATCTTTGTATAAAGGATAGTCATGCCTGTGTTTGTATAAAGGATAGTCATGCCATCTTTTTAATTTGATCCTCACATAAGGGGTGTGACATAGGTATGTGGGTAATTTTATTTATTTTATGAATATGAGAATCAATTGGTTACAGGCTATTTTACTGTAGAGTACCAGGGCTGGGGTTCCCACCTTAGGTTGTGCACCTCCAAATTTAGAATTCTTGATACCATCTGTCCTAGAAGTCAGGAGAAAGGAAAGGAGCCAGGCCTCCCTGAGGTGTGCACTCGTTCCATGCAGGCCCAGGGGACCCTTGAGTGCAGGCGTGGACTTCTGTCTCTAAATATGCAAAAAAGACTTTATTTTTTTAACCTCAAAAGGCTGTGTTTGGAATTATTTTTTCTTTCTGAAGAGCAAAAAATTAATCAATAAAATTCACTAAGTCTGTCCTTGCCTCGTGAGGACCCAGCAGGCTGCTGCTATCCACAGAGTGGACTTCCACTAGTCCCAGAATCCGCTGGTGCCTTGATCTTGGACTCCCAGCCTCTAGCACTTTGAGAAATAACCTTCTCTGGTTTATAAGCCACCCAGCCTAGGGTATTCCATTATAGCAGACCAACTAGACTAAGACAGTCGCTCATGAGAGAAACATCAAACACCCACAAAAGCGCAAGAAAAGGAATTTATTTATTAACTCGTATGGAAGCCAGGGCCACGGCAGGGGGGACACAAACAATGAAAGTGGAAATTCTGCTAAGACCCCTTTTCTTTTTCACCTCTTCTTCTTTCATTGTTTCTCCTTCTCCACCACTGAGGTGATTTGAGCACCACGTCTGTCTCACAGCGTTGGAACCAGAGAGAAAGATGCTTTCACTCCCCCAGTTCTGGCAGACGAAGAGGCTGTGGCATGCAGGCTTGGGTTGTAAAATGGCCTCCGAGCTCTCTGCTGTGCACTTCTAGGTACTATTTCAGTAATGGCACCAGGTGGGTGGTTGGCCACGTAAAGGGCGCAGGCTAGGCCCTCCTCGGGCACGGCTCACACCTGCACACGCATTTAACTACAAATTAATGGAACAGGGTGACAGCTGCCGCTCTGCTTGGGAGGGGTTTAGCCTGTTTTTATCCCTTTTCAAACATCACATCACTGTCTTATTTTCCAGTGTTTCTAGACCAATTAAATAAAACAACATTATTTTCTTTTCATCTTAAACATGAGTCTTTTGGCCTTTTTTCTTCCCTCTATGCTATTAAAAATGATAAAACGAGGACAAGTTACAATGTTCTTTTGGTGATTTTTCAAAGTACCATGTTGCTGAGGGTAGCAGGTGGCCGCTGTGCCCTACGCAGCCTGAAGCTTTTGCCCTGAAAAATGTGGTTTCAATTTAATCGGAGGCCCGCACTAGAAAATCACCCTGTTCAGAATGATATAAACCCACTGGGACAGCCAAGCCACAGGAACAACCTACATTTCTACCTTGGTATTTTTCTAAGAGCAAATTAGTCACCCTCATTTTATAAAAATTTGTTAACAAATAGAGGCAAGGCCACAGCAAGTGTTTCTGAAAGTGACAGTCATTTGGGTGTCATACTAGTGAGGTATTGTTGGTTTGCTTCTTTTGGATTAAAATACTTTTGGACTTTTTCTTTTTCTCTTGATTTCCCCCTATGTTATGGCATATTGTGTTATGCTACAGTGGAAAGAGCAGAAACTCTGGACTCAGTCTTGAATTCAAATTTTTGTTTGTATTTTATTCAACAAGCCTGTGCTTAGTGTTGGTCTTAGTCCATTCAGGTTTCTATAACAAAATATCTCAGACTGGGCATTTTAAAAGCAACAGAAATTTTTTTTTCACAGTACTGGAGCTTAGAAAGTCCAAGATTAAGGTGGCAGCAAATTTGATGTTTGGAGACAGCTTGCTCTCTAGAAATGGGATGCTTGATCCGAATTTTGTCTACTGAGAAGGAAGAGGTTAGATAAATGCTGGAAAAAGTACGTCCCAAGTACTGAGACCATATAAAAGAAAGTCAGAGGTGCTAGGGGACAAAACATGTTTTGGAGAAGTGCAGGCAGTTTGGGGTATCTGGAGAATTTTGCACATAGTTGGAACTTAATAAATATTCATGCAATGAGAACCAGGGCTAGGAAACAGGCAGGAGCCGTTTCAAAGACAGGTTTCTGGGTATTTTGACTTTTGCTCATCCTTAAAACTTTGGGGAACAATTATTTGGTTATTATTCTGTGTCAAGGAATGACACAATCAAAGTTTTCATTTTTTTTTTTTCTTTTTTGAGACGGTGTCTTACAGCAATCCCAAACTCTTAGGCTTAGGTGATCCCCTAGCCTCAGCCTCCCGAGGAGCTGGGACTATAGACTCCCACCACAGTGCCTGGCTGGTTTTTCTAGCCAGGGTTTTGCTCTTGCTCAGACTGGTCTCAAACTCCCGAGCTCAGGAAATCCTCCAGTCTGAGCCTTCAAGAGTTCTAAAATTACAGGTGTGAGCGACTGTGCCTGGCCCAAATTTTTCTTTTAACAATAAAACACTTATAAGCCTTCTGTAAATGGATTGGAAAGGGTTTGTTTGGAGGCCACCTAAGAGGCTGTTGTAATCCAGGCAAGAAATTGCGGAGTCCTGTATTAGGGCTGTCAGAGTGGGGGAGGGAAGGACAGCAGGTTGAAACATAAAGCAAGAATGAACAGGGCTATGATTTATGGAACGTGGGGGTTGGTAAGGGAAAGTTCTGGAGGAATCAGGATGATGGGCCCAGATTTCAGGACACTGGTTAAGTGAATTTAGTGGCAATGATGGCACAAACTTTAGCCATTCTGAAGTCAACTTATAGAAAGTAAATCCAAGTGATGTTACATAGTGAGCTGGACTTCAGGTCTGGATTGTGGGAAAGGAATATCGGCTGAAGATGTATATTGGGAGGTTTCAACAACCTTTAATTAGCTAATGAAAGTTTGGATGAAGTCACCAGAGAGATGGAGGTAGCCAGTGGACCAGGCTGAGAACTCAAAGGAGACAGAGTTCTCATGGGAAATATCGACCCCAGCTGAACTAGGGGCAGTATCAGCCACACATGTAAGAATCAACCTAGGGAAGGAGGACGTTATATGTGCTATGGGAAAAGTATTCTGTAATATTTGTGACCTTGGGCACATTAGCAATCTCCCTAGGAACCTTTTCTTTGTCAGCAAAAAAGAAAGACTGATTTCTATTGCAGTCTGTTGTGATCATCAGAGCAACAGTACATGCACTCGATTGACATAATGCCCAGACTATAAAATTCATTCAATGAGTTTTTTTTTCTTTTTCCAATGTTAATTGGGTTACTGATAAAATTGTCCACGATAAAATCTGCTGCTTAATGGGACTTACCATTTTGTTCAATAATTTAGTTAGCTCCCTTTCCAAATGGCTGAATCCAATAATCAGCTCCAATAAGGAGCTCCGGTAACAAACCAAGCAGAGCCTGATGAAGAACATTTCTAGAAATAATTTTGTTTTTTTCCTTTTGATTGTGACACTGTGCTCAATCTAATTTAAAAACACCTGCATTCAATTTTTAAAAGTTTGAATATACAGTCAGTAATAAGTGTTAAATTTCCTTTACAAAACTATATCAGTCATCCCATGGTGCAGTATGTACTTGAAAAGTATGGCTTTTACAGTTTTAAACATTACTGAAACACATCTGCTTGTGTGGCTTTGCTCCCCTCACAATTTAGGTGCTTTAATTAAAGCAACCTAATTTGATGAAAATTCAGAAGAGAAGGGAATTCAACATTTTCTTGCTTTTGAAATCTTGGTTGTTCTCTTTGAAGTTGAACTGAAAAATTATCTAGATTCCCTTGGTGAGCACACAGACACATTCAACCTCTGGCTTTGTGCAGAAATTTCAAACATTTTCATTTGTGTTTTCCTTTCCATGAAATACAGAGTAACTCCCTCACTGGGCCGTGCTCAGTGTCTGGCTTTTACAGCAATTTCTAAGGTCTTTTTGACAACTGGAGGCAAAGTGCTTTATAGGTTAGAGGTATAAAACAGGAGAAAAGATTGATAAAGAATAAGAGATCATTTCCCTCTGATGCACATGCTTAGTTTTTTATTCTCTTTCCATTTCTTAAAGTAGCAACTTGGGAAAAAGTCCTACTCATAGATGATTGCACCGAGGATCAAGGATACAATCATGGAACAATGTGTTTCATCCTTTTCTTACTAGATTTACCCTCAGGTTGTGTTTCGAGGGTAAGCTGATCAGCATGAGGAAGATCAAGTTCAATGTACCATCCTTACCCCAAAGCTGTCCATGTCCTAATCCCCAGAACCCATGAATATATTACCTTACAGTAGAAGGAACTTTGCAGTTGTGATGAAGTTAGGGATCTTGAGATGGGAAGATTATCCTGGATTATTGAATCATCCCACTGTAATTACAAGGTTCTTATAAAAGGGAAGCAGGAAGGTCAGTGTCAGAGCGGAAGTGTCATGAAAGCAGAGATGGTGACAGCCTGCTTTGTAGAAGGAGGAAGAAACCTTGATACAAGGAGTGCAGTTGGCCTCTAGAAGCCAGGAAAGGCAAGGTAACGGATTCTCCCCCGACCTCATGAAGGAAGGATAGCTCTGTTAACCCGCTTAACTTCCACCCATTAAAGCCCATCTAAGACTTCTGATTCCCCACACTGAATAATAAACTATAATTGTTTTAACCCACTAAATTTGTGGTAATTTGTTATAGCAGAAATATGAAACTATAACATGCTATTTATTAAAAATATCTATATATTTATGAAACTTTAGATCCCTAAATTCTGTATCTGTACCTCTAATTTCTTGTGAGTTACCAAATGAGAAACACTATAGACAGAGTCAGAATCAATGCATGGCTAATAAGGTCAGATAAAGATTTTAGTTCTCTGATTTACTCAGGTCAAATACTGGTTCCTTCATTTGCCAGTGACTGACTTTAGACTTGTCCAATCTCTGTGCCTCAGCTTTTTTTTTTTTTATTTCTTATAGCATAACTGTGTACATTAATGCAATGTGCCTCAGCTTTTGAGGCAAAAGAATTGCTCAAGCCTAAGAATTTGAGGTTGCTTTGAGCTACGATAGTGCCACAGCACTCTTCCTAGGGCAACAGAGTGAAACTCTGCTTCAAACAAACAAATAAAACCCCTCAATACTCATGAAACACAAATATTAGCTTCCTGCATCAACCTCCAAGACCCCATACTGGGTTTCCAGCTGGGACTTCCTGAGTGCAGCATTCAGAATCTGGGGGGGAGCATAGTTAGGTGACACTGAAACCATGCTCATTGGGACATTTGGAAGGATGTAAGCATTAAACCTGGAAGCCCAGAGGAGGAGGCTAGAATAAAGAATTTGCCTGAGGCTGGGTCCAATTTTCTTTACTTCTGATTCTTCACTGGCTTTGTTGCTGTCAGTCCTCAGTCTATTCTGGGAATTCCATAGAGACTGAGATCGCGTCTCTTTATCACACTAAAACTTGTGAAAGCATCAAGCTTAGATGAAGTACAGGTATTTCAACCCCTAAAATAGATTTTTATCAAATTCAAATCCACTAAAGGGAATTGGCAATGTTTAGCTGATTATTTGGTATAGGAAATTGAGGAATATATTAATCTTTTATTGTTCAATATTAATTGGGATATTTATATATTTGGGAGTGTGGGAGGGAAAGGACACCTTTCCCATTAAGAAAGAAAACAGAGTTTCTCTTAACTTGGCCGTTATTGGCGTATACAAAGGCTACCAATTTGTGGACATTGATTTTACACCCTGAGACATTACTGTATTTTTTGATCACTACCAGGAGTCTGTGGTTGAGTCTTTGGGGTTCTCTGAATGTAAGATCATATAGTCAGCAAAGAGTGAGAGTTTGACCTTCTCTGCTCCCATTTGGATGCCCTTTATTTTCTTCTCTTGCCTGACTGTACTGACTAGAACTTTCAGCACTACGTTGAATAGTAGTGGCAATAGAGGACAACCTTGTCTGGTTCTGGTTCTAAGTGGAAAAGCTTTCAGTTTTACTCCATTCAGTATAAGATTAGCTGTGGGTTTGTCATAGATAGCTTCAATCAGTTTAAGAGATGTGCCACCTATGCCTATACTCTTCAGGGTTCTAATTAGAAAAGGATGCAGAATTTTATCAAATGCTTTTTCTGCATCTATTGAGAGACTTTGAGGGTTTTTGTAAAGTTAGAAGGTGAAGGATATCATTAAAATGTTTAACACAGGGATATCAAACCTTACTTTTAGTCTAATGCTGTGAATATTTCAAAGGACGAGAAGAAAAATATTTTTAAAATATTTCCATTTGCAGGGTGTTTTTCATCGAGTTGATGCCTGGTCTTTCTCTGTTGTAGGCCCCTCACACTTGGACCAGAGGTTTCTGCACATGGCAGTCTTGACGTTCACCTCCAGTAATGGGTTCATCTGATGAGACAGTTATGCAGGATCTAAAGTGCAACACATGTTTGTGACAATTTCTACAGTAGCCGAAGTATTCGTATGAATAGAGAAAATTTGTTTGGTAGCCATGTGGTTTCCAGGAGAGATTTCAGAAAGAGTCCCTCTTTACCAGCCATGAGACTTCGGGCAATAATGGTAGCTGTTGTGTTTGTGGAGCTTTATAATAACTGAAGCATCTCCACATGCACTTCATGGATGATCCAACAACTCCCTTGGGAGCTACGTTATAGCTACTCCCATATCAGAGAATAGAAATTCCAGTTCTAGGAAAGTAAACTGACTTCCTCCAATTCCTACAGCTACTATATTAGTAAGGGTTCTCCAGAGAAATGGAACTGATATAATATCTGTATACATATCTCTATCTATATAAGAGATACCTATATCTAAAGGTTTATTATATAGTATTAGCTTCTAGGAGAAACAGAACTGATACAGTATCTTTATCTGTACAGAGCCATATCTATCTATCTATCTATCTATCTATCTATCTATCTATCTATCATCTATCTATCTATCATCTATCTATAGAGAGATAATTATACAGGGAGAGATTTATTATATGGTAATAGCTCCTGGAGAATGGAGGATGAGCAGTCTCACAATCTGCAGTCTGCAAAGTGGAGACTCAGGGGAGCCCGTCCTACAGTTCAAAGACCTGAGATCAATATAGTATGGATTTAAGTCTGAGTCTGAAGTCCTGGCAACAAGAAGCACCAACGTTGGGAGAGAGGAGAAGCCCGATGTCTTAGTTCAAGCAGTCAGTGAGGAAGAGAGCACACCCAGCCCTCCTCTGCCCCTTTGTTGTGTTGAGGCTGTCAGCAGAGGGGATGACGCCCACCGACATCAGGGAGGGCCATCTGCTTTTAGATGCTCATTGCAATTCAGATTTTCATCTCTTCCAGAAACACCCTCATAGACACATCCAGAAATAGTTTAATCAGGTATGGGGACACCTCTGGGGCTAGGAAACTTGACACAAAATTAATCATCACAGTGACTAAGTGCCAAAGCAATGGTTTAAGATAGATTTTTTTTTAAACTGTGTGAGTCTCAGTTTCCTCCCATATAAAGTGTGTGTATGGACACGCTGGCTAGACACTCACAAATTGAAGTTAGAGCAGTGCTGTGGACACCGTTAGTGAATGAACTTGTCTGGCTTTGAGGGAAGGGTGTGACAGGTGCCACCAAGATACGTGTATCCTCCAGAGAGGACAGCTGCCGTCAGGCTCCAGATAAGGCTTCTGAACAGGACTGCCACCAAATTCTTGTTGCAAGATTTTTTACTTTTTCAAAAGAAGACAAAAACCTTGATTTTTATTTGAAAATTTCCTGTGCTTAATTAATGCTGAATTGTCAGAACTACAGTTCCTTTCTAGGACCTCCATGGTGAAGGATGGATGGAGCCCCCTTCACTTTCATTACTTCAGTGTTTGAAAACAGCATTGTTTTGGTTTAACACTGTAGGAAAATAAGAGTGTGTGTGTGTGTGTGTGTGTGTGTGTGTGGAGGAGTTATTAGGTTTATTGACTTTTCAATGAATGTCTAGGTCCATTCAGTAATTGATTTGGCAATTCCTAAGGAAATAACTGAAATTTATTAGCTGCCATGATATTGGAGCATTAGGGCAGAACTCACTCTCTACAGAACATCTTGGATGCAAAGATTATACTCATGCATTTCTTTCATCCACAAAGGGGGAATCTGAACATGGGAAGGGAGATATTTGCACGACATCTTGAGTATATATGCTTGATTATTATTTTCACTCTCGGAATTGATGGCATACCCCAAACAAATATAAATAAAAATTTATATTAACCAGTGATTTATTTATTTTTATCACTGTATAATTATGAAGTTAAACTTTGCCATTCAAATTTATATGGTTGAGGTGAGTTTGGAATTTCTGTTTCTAGCAATAGTGGTAATGCTGCTGATATGTGTTAATGACATTTTCAATAGTAATGATTTTAATAATAATGCTTAATAATAATGATCAAAGCATACCATTTACTGAGAGTTTATGGGGGATCCGTGTCTTTCACCCTCCTTTATCTCTCCGCACACTTGAACCTATAGTTAAATTTCCTCTTCACACTTAAATCGTGTTGATTTTTTAAAAAAAGAGTAAATAAAAGACTATGCTTACTATGTTTGAACTTCTTTTGAAAATAATTTAGTTTATGATCTGTAAAAACTTTGTGGCACACCTAAGATCCTCTCACAGCACACCCATCCAAAATCAGTCTGCTGAGGTTTTTCCATTCATTAAACCATCCAGTTCTCACAAGTCCCTATGCACTGATGTTCCCAATTTAAAGATAAGGAAACCGAGATGTAAAGAGGTTAAGAAACTGGCTTAAGATTATCCAGTTACTAAGAGGGAGATGAAAACCAAGTTCAAATTAAATATATAGAAAAAAGGCCAGAAAGTATTTATTGAGTGTCTGCTATATAGAAGGTTGTGTTGTGAACTCTTAGTTCCAGTGAATGAAGCTAAGTCCCTTCTTCAGTGAGGTTATAGTTTATTTGTGGGGATGGACTGTGAACCAATCAACGTACACAGTCCCAGGGCCAACGGTACTAGGTACTGGAAAGGAAGGAGTTGGGTAAGAGGACAGAGGGGCCATTTGCCCCACGTGATGAGGGAAAGTCTACCCAAGGGGTGACATTTAACCAGAAATTAGAAGAAAGCACAGGGCTGAGCAATGGGACTTCTCAGACCGTCTGTGTGACAGTTCCCCATGGTACCATTTACCACTCGCTTTTACAACAGTGTAGCCCTTTGGTCTTTTGTATTTAATAGAGCTGAATAAATCTTGAGGAAAGAGCAAGGACTTAGGAGGCAGACCCAGGCTCATACTCTGTTCCCTTTTTCTCCCTGAATTATTTGGGCATGGTATTTCTAAACCTTAGTTTCTCCATCTATAAAATCCGGGGTATAATCCTTACAACCACAGTACATGGAAATTGCACCTAGAAGTCTCTTCTGCAGTCCCTACAACTGCATGTGGATAGCAGTAGTCATGCACTAAATCACATCTGTGTCTTATAAAGGGACAGGAAGAGGTTCCCCTGCAAGTTTTGTGATTAAAATGCAGGGAGGCGGCGGCACCTGTGGCTCAAAGGAGTATGACACCGGCCCCATATACCAGAGGCGGTGCGTTCAAACCCAGCCCCAGCAAAAAAATAAAATAAAATAAAATAAAATAAAATAAAATAAATAAAATACAGGGAGGCCAACATGCCATAGAAAACCCCCACTCACCTTCAGAAGCTAACGGTTAGAATGGAAACAGATATAGGAAATCAGAGAGAGACCAGGTGTGGATAAGGTGGGTTATACACCTTAATCAAGTTAAGGGCAAAATGAAAATTCAAGAAGTGATTTGAGAGCAAGGTGGGCAGGGATTTATTCATTTATTTAAATTTAATATTAAGAAGCATCTCATAATACACATATAACTGTAGGAGTTTACAGGATATTGTGGAGAGAGAAAGAGAGAGAGAGAGAGAGAATGCACCAGGGTGCATGTACAGTGTATTTAAATTTTCCTGCATCACAAGGCCCACAGCACTGTCTCCAGCAGAAAGCACCTGCTATTTAAAACTGCTATTTTGAGAGCTGGGTTGGCCCACAGCCTAACAATCAAAAAATCTGGGTCTGGTCCCAGGTGGCCTTCTGACATGCTGCATTGCTCTGAGCTAATCACTTTGCTTCTTTGCCTTTAGGTAGATGTAAAAAGATCTCCACATCTCACCTGTCTCAAAGGAATCCTTTCAGGCTTAAAAAATTGTTGAATCTGCCCCTTGTGTTGTGTAACTTACTAGTAAATGTGGGAACATAAATGAGTAAAAAGTCAAACCTTTAAAAATCAAAACGGTTATCTCACGGAGAACAAATTGGGTCTATGGCAGTCTGTTGTTTGGTGACAACTTCTTCCTGAGGAGGGGGCAGCAAAACAACAGTGTGGTCCGATGGTTCAGCTCGGCTCCATGGAAAACGTATGGAGTTTGGGAGCATGTGCACCTGCGTCCAGTTTTCTGACTTTGCTGAACAACGTAACTCTGTCACCTTGTCAAGGATACTTGTTCTTTCTGAGCCTACATTTCCAGAACTATAAATATACTTAGACCATGTAAGTGATTGTGAGGAGTGAGTGGATGTAATGTTATTAGCATGATGTCTGCCAGTGATCTTCAAAAATGTTACCTTTAAATGTTTAAACAAAAATGTAGCTCAACACCTGAATTCTGGGAGTTATATGGAGATTTCTAGGCTCTCAGTATTTGGGGACCCAACGGAGCGAGGCTATGATGCCTGTTTAAGGAGGCTTTTTAAAGTCAGCCCCAGGCTGTACCCGCAAAGGCCCGGTGGGAAATAACCCACTAGGTGTTTGTCCCATTTGAGGAACTAAGCCTGCTCCACACCCATCCTATGTGGAGGATGGTCGGAAAATATTTCTTGGCCTGAATTCTGGGGGCAATTCCCGGGGGCGTGGGGGCTTCATAATTGTCCCAAGTTGAGCAGGTAACTAAAGTACTTCTTGTTTACAGTGGTGGATACAGGACAAGGTGCAGACTAAGGGGACAGGTTGCCTGCTTGGTCACCCCTTAGTCTCATTTATGGCAATCTCCATGCCTTTACAACATATCTGCATGGCTGCAGGTTGTTGTGAAGCTTCCAGACATCCCTGACATTCATCTTCTTAATCAACAGAGAGGAAGAAATTGTCTGTGTTTATGGCCATCTAGCTCAGATCTCAGGACCAGTAGGCTGCAGACCATAATGGCTACAGACTCCAAAGGCTTCTCAGAGCTGTCTTGAACACTCCCATCCTTCATATTCTATTCCCATGGTTACCCTCAGGGAGGGAAAAGAGGGACAGAAAACCATTGAGAGGCTATTTTTAGATTCCTGGCCAGATGCTTTGACAGATCTATTGAGGAAGAGAAAATGAGGCAAATGTAAAAGAGGATTGTTTTTTGTTATTGTTGCCAAAGACAATATCATTTAAAATTCATATTATAAAACTACCAAGAGAGCTTGAGAAATCATGCAACTTACTACTCCCTCTAGAAAGACCTGCTTCCATATCATATACAATCATTGTGCAATAAAACAGAAGGAACTAAAACCCAGTGGAAATCAAGAAGTTGTAGGGGTGGGGAGGATAGACAAAAACCTACCTAAGGGGTACAATACTATCTGGTGATGAGCACGCGTATAATACTGACTCAAGTATAACAAAAGCAATCTATGTGACTAAAAATACCTGTACCCCATGATTTTTTGAAATAAAAAGTACCCATTGGCTATGTGAAAGTCACAATAAAAGTATTGTATATTTTCAAAAAATTATTTAAAAATTTTTTTTTGTACAGATGAGTTCTTACTATGTTGCCCAGGCTGATCTTGGACCACTAATCCTAAGCAATCTTCCTGCCTCAAAGTGCTAGGATTACAGGTGTGAGCTACAGTACCTGGCCATTCTTTTTTTTTTTATAGGACATTTTACTAAATAGTTATTCTAATTTGTAAACAGAATTTACTCTAAATTTGCCTCATATTCAATCTCAGTCCCTAGCCCAAAGGAATTGGTAATTACCCCTTAGTGTAATTACTCAGTGTGGACTCCACAACCCTGGGGGAATCATTGATTTTGACAATGTTTGTAAAGTATACATCTTGAACAACTATGACCTTTCTCCATTCAACCTTTTGAAGTATAAATCCAGTTGAATACATCTTCTCCCATCCTTCTTAAAAAGCTCCAGAAATTTCCTGATACTCTAAGGTTAAAAGCCCAAAGTCATTAAAATGGTTGTAAAATACAACATGGTATCAAGAATCACTTATTACCTTTCTATTTTTCCTGCTCCATGTTTCAAGAAATATCCTTTGAAGAGTCTCAAACTCGCCATCTTCTTCCCACCTCAAGATATTTATGCCTGCCTGTGGTACTTTCCCCACATTGTCTACCGAATTTCTTTGTTAACTCCATATCCTTCCAACCTAAGCACAAATATCAGAAAACCCTTTCATAATCTCCAAGGCAAGAAGAGAGGGGATGTCTACATTTTGCTTTCCTTATACATTTCCTTCATAGTGCCTAAAAGATTTTAATTCTAGTATTTATTTATGTAACTTTTTGTTTTTTGTTACTTTAAGCTATGAGTTATGTTGGAAATTATATTGTTTACTTACTGTGATGTACCTAGTGCATGTGCTATCACTGTGTCTGGCAAATAAAGTAATGGCTGATTGATTGAAAAGCGGTTATTTTAAAAGACATAAACCACATGTCTTTGTCAAGCTAACCAGGAAATTACAATAGGTTTGTTCAAAATGTAATGTGCATCCAGTTCAACATCCTTTCATAATAACAAATCTCAACAGAAGAGGATAGAAAAAGAAATTTCCTTAACATGTTAAAGGCCATTCATGAAAAGCCCCCAGCTAATATCATAATCAATGGGGAAAATCTCAAAGCTTTTCCTCTAATATGTGGTAGAGGGCAAGGCTGTCTGCTCTCACCATTTCTATTTGACACAGTACTGGAAGTCCTAGACAGAGTAAATTAGTTAAGGATAAAAATAATAAAAGACATTCAAACTGGAAAGGAAGAAGTAACATTATCTCTGTTTTAGGAAGATAAGATCCTATATATATATAAAACTGTAAATAATCCATTAAAAAACTGTTAAAACTAAAAAATGAATTCAGTAAAGTGGCAGAATACAAAGTAAACATATAAAAAATCAGTTGCATTTCTTTACACCAGTAATAATCTATCTGAAAAAAAAACAAGAAAAGAATCATAGCTTCAAAAAGAGTAAAATAGAAATAAATTTACCAAGGATGTAAAAGATTTATACATTGAAAACTATGAAACACTGACAAAATGAATTGAAGAAGACACAAATAAATGAAAAGCTATTCCAAGTTTGTGAATAGAAAGAAATATTATTGTTAAAATGTTCAATACTACCCAAAATGATAGGAAGATTCAATGGAATCCCTATCAAAATTCTAATGGTTTTTCTCATAGAAATAGAAAAAATAATTCTAAAATTTGTATGAAGCCACAGACGAGTCTCAGTAGCCAAAACAATCTTTAGAAAAACAAACAAATTTGGAAACATCGCGTTTCCTGATTTCAAGGTATATTACAAAGCAACAGTAATAAAAACAGAATGGTAATGGCATCAAAACAGACACATTGATAATGAAACAGATGAGACCCTAGAAATAAACCCAAGCATATATGATCAAATATATTTTGATGAGGTCACTCAGAAGACACAATGGGTAAAGGACAGTATCTCCAGTAAATGGTTTTGGAAAAACCAGGTATATTCATGCAAAAGAATGAAACTGTATTTATCTTATGCCACATACAAAAATCAACTCAATAAATGGATTAAAGATCTAAACATAAGACACAAAACTGTAAAGTTGCTAGATGAAAACATAGGGAAAAGGTCCTTGATGCAGCCCCTGGTGGTGATGTTTTGGCTATCTCCTCAAAGGCACAGACAACAAAACCAAAAATAAATAAGTGGAACTATACCACCCTAAAATGTTTCTGCAAAGCAAAGAAAACAGTCAGCAAAATAAAAAGTCAGTTAAAAGTCTGGGAGAAAATATTTGTGAACCATATATCAGATAAAGAATTAATATTCAAAATATGTAAAGAGTTTACATAACTCAATAGAAAAAAAAAGCAACACAATTAAAAAAGGACCAAAGGGGCCAGCACCTGTGGCTCAAAGGAGTAGAGCGCCAGCCCCATGTGCTGGAGGTTCAAACCCAGCCCTGGCCATAAACTGCAAAAAAAAAAAAAAAAAAAAAAAAAAAATAAAAGAAAAAAGAGCAAAGGACCTGGATAGAAATTTTATATGCCTTTCGAATAAAACTTATAAATGGATAAAAGGCTAATTAAAATTGAAAACAAAAAGAAAACAAAATGTAAAATACAAAACAAAACCA
>CAUYTI010071534.1:0-11603 GCA_963575145.1 Galago senegalensis
GCCTGTGGTCCCAGCTACTTGGGAGGCAGAGGCAAGAGACTCGCTTGAGCCCAGGAGTTGGAGCTTGCTGTGAGCTGTAATGCCATGGCACTCTACCCAGGGGGACAGCTTGAGGCTCTGTCTCAAAAAAAAAAAAAAAAACCCCAATAGTTTACACTCTGGTGGTAGAATAGTTCCCCTTGGAGGCAAGCCTTTTAACAAAATGCTCTAGCATATTTCAAAATTGTTCCTTTTTGCTCTCCTCCTCCAGTAACATGAAGGGATTTTCCTCCAGTCTTCACTGAAAGAAACTGGTAGAGCTCCTGAAGGTAAAATGCACAAAAGTGTACGGGCCCCTCCTTAATCACTGGGCCCCCAGGGGTTCTTAACTCTGAGACTTATCAATGCTGAGCTTCTAGCAATTCGGCAATTACAGTGCAAGTTTTTCCTACTCTGGCCCTGGTTCCTGCAAAGGTTTCTGTTCTAGTAGGTTGTGATTCTCTGTATCCTCTTAACCATCCCTCCAATCTGGGAGGCAGCAGTTTGCTTGTGACCTCTCTTATCTGACAAATCTAGGAAGAGCTATGCATTTTCCAGTTTGTTTAGCTTTTTACTTGTTGTTAGGACAAAGTAATGATTTCCAAGCTTCTTACATGCCAGACTGAAAACTGAACATCTCTCCTATACTTTTGAGGATAATTTCACTAGGTACAGGATTTTATGTTTTTATTTTGTTTTGCAATGGGGTCTTGCCCTGTCACCCAGGATACAGTACAGGGATACCATCACAGCTCACAGCAACCACCAACTCTTGGGCTTAAGGAATCCTCCTGCCTCAGCCTCCTGCGTAGCTGGGACTACAGGTGCACACCACCATGCCTGGCTAATTTTTTCTATTTTAGTAGAGATGGGGTCTTGCTTTTGCTTAGGCTGGTCTTGAAGTCCTGAGCTTAAGTGATCCTCCCACCTTGGCTTTTCAGAGTGTTAGGATTACAGGTGTGAGCCACTGAGCCTGGCCCCAAATTTTAGGTTTTTTAATACTGAAAAAGTTTCACCTTATTCTTGACTCTGATTATTCTGCATATGTAACTATGGAAAAGCTATGGTCTCAGCTCCTTCATTTGTAAGGTGGGTAGATTCTGGTGGTGAGGACTGGAATAGATGTCTCCAATAGTCCTGCAAGCTCTCACACTTTGATTCAATCATGCAGCTATACAACAACTAAACAGAGCTCTATTCACCAGTCTATAACCAGTCTGTGGCTCCTGGTGTGAGCCTGTCACCGCCCTTACAGTATTCACACCATGCTCTTGCTCAGGGAGGTCACGGTAGGCAGCACTTACAATGATGTGTACATCTACATTTGTCCAGTTTTCAAAAAATGGATCCTGACCCCTGAAAAAGCAGAGAGGGTACAACCCGAGTGCTCATACTTGTGCTCAAGAAGGAAACTTAAGGCTTGGCGCCTGTGGCTCAAGTGGCTAAGGTGCCAGCCACATACACCTAAGGTGGCGGGTTCGAATCCCTAGCCCGGGCCCACCAAACAACAATGATGGCTGCAACCAAAAAATGGCCAGGCGTTGTGGTGGGCGCCTGTAGTCCCAACTACTTGGGAGGCTGAGGCAGGAGACTTGCTTGAGCCCAGGAGTTGGAGGTTGCTGTGAGCTGTGATGCCATGGCACTCTACCCAGGGGGATAGCTTGAGGCTCCATCTAAAAAAAAAAAAAAAAGAAGGAAACTTGAGTAAGAACAAAAAGTGCAGCACAGCCAAATTTCCCAAAGGATCCCTCTGAATTCTCTATTATTTATAAGCACTCATTCCCTTAGCAATTTCTCACATAAAAAGACAAGGACTACTTTTAAAAATGGTATAAGAACTTTGCATAGAAGTAATATATTTTGTCAAGTAGCATGATTCAACTATGACTATCATATTTGACTGAGTGATTCTAAGGAGGACTCTATCCCATGCAGAACATTGGTATGTTGCTTGGAGCTGACTGAGATGGTGCTGTACTGTGTCCAGAATTGGCAAGAGCCCCCTGGTTTGTACTCTTTTGTTTGCTACCAATACTACCGGAGTATGAACTGGTCCTTTTTTTTTTTTTTTAATCTGGAGTGCAGTGGCACTATCTTGGCTCACTGAAACCTCTAATTCCCAGATTCAAGATCCTGTCTCGGCCTTTCAAGTAGCTGGCACTACAGGTACACACCACTACAATTATTTTTTTTTTTTTATTTCTTGTAGAGACAGGATCTCACTGTTTCCCAGGCTGGTCTGTAACTTCTGAGCTCAATCGATTTTTCTACTTTAGGCTTCCAAATCCAAAGTGCTAGAATTACAGATATGAACCACCATGCCTGGTCCAATTTTTAAGACAGCAATTTAACAATGTGTCTCAAAAGCCCTGAAACTGTGCTTCCCTAGCTTTACCACGAGTTAGTGATAAAGAGATGGACAGATATTTGTCAGAGCTCCTAGTCCCCACATTCTCAGCCTTCTGCTCCTACAGGTCTAGGAGGGACTGGGGATGCTCCAAACAACAGCATTTGCTATTGAGTTTTTGCCTCTGTGACAGCTGCAGACCTGTCATGCTGAGCTGCACCTCATGGATCCCAGAGTGCTGCTTTACACATCTGAGCTGAGGCTAGATCCTCTACTGGCTGCCTTTCCTCCTGTCCCCAGGTCCACATCTCTTTGTCCTATAGAACTTATCAGCCTGAAAGCAGGAAGAAACAGGGAAAGACAAGACAAAAGAAAAGAAAATGTTCCTCCCAAAAGCCCTGAGTAAAACTGGAACTAAGCCTAGAGTTTTCCAGGGCACAGGTAGGTAGCAAGCAGGAGGCAGTCCCAGGCCCATCTTACACCTCGGCTTCTTAGAAAATAAGACACAAAGGCTCTTTCTCCAGGAAATGGTGTCCCTTTCTTCTGAGGACTCCTCTCCCAACTCCTTCCAGTTTTTATATTCTTACAGAACCTGCCCTGGGTTAGTTAGTTGGTTGGTCCAGGGCTCCCTTGAGGCCCAGCCCTCCCCTCCCCATGGTTTTGTTATATGCGCTTACTTGATAACTGAGGATATTTCAATATTCTTCCAATTGGTGCCTTTTTTTGCATAAGGTCATTTGAGATGGGTTTCTAAAATGGCAGGTCAGGAGCTTCAAGAACAGAATCCCCAAAAGTGGGAACCTAGAGAGAGAGGTCCCCATGTAGACAGCAGAGTTTTCAAGCTGTGATCACTGAGAGCCTCATCTATTTGCACTGTGTCCTGACAATGATTTTTCCTGGGTCTGTTCTATTGTCCTCACCCCTCTTCCTCCTCATTCCCAAGGGGCCTTAGAAAGGGAGCTGTGAACTCCTAATGGCAGGAGAAGCGGAAACTCAGTAACTAGTCTATATCACGATTTCAGCCTCAGGATGTAATTGGTTGTTAATTGGTGGTATTTACCTACAAAAGATCTAGGGCTGCATTGCTATAGCTGTAGAAGATTGGAAATAACCTAAATGTCTAATAATATTTCAAAGAATTATGGTCTAGCCAACAGGATGCTTAGCAGCTATTAAAAATGATATTTTAAAGAATAATGACATGGAAAAATGCTTCTGATATAAAATGTGAAAATCAAGATATACAATTTAATGTACTTTATAACCTAAATTATATCAAGTAATATAATATTCTATATATACAATCAAATGGCCAAAAAGAACCACAGAAAAATAATAAGTTTATTTTCTTTGTGATGTTTTCTATCTTTTCCAAATTGTTTTATGATGAGCGTGTTTTACTTTTTTATTTTGGTATTAGGTTTTGGCTCACAATTTTATACTGAATTATGATATTTAAAAGATCATTGGGAGGTTGAGGCAGGAGAATCACTTGAGCCCAGGAATTGGAGGTTGTTGTGAACTACGATGACAGCCTGGGTGACAGAATGAGACCCTATTGCAAAATAAATAAACAAATAAAAATAATTTTTTTTCAAAGATCAAGACCTTATTAGAACATTTTTTTCTATAGAAAAGTCACATTTCTTCCTCTGCTATTTGCTGTCAGTCTGTTCCAGACAGTAACGTAACCAGCATTATTGTGAGGCCCTGTTTTCTGCTACCACAGCCCCTCCAAAGCATGTGCTTTCAGGTTGCCTGCATCTCTGGAATGCCAGGCCTGGCTGGCTGGCTGGGGGTGGGTGGGTTGCCATTCCAACTACCAGGGCAGGGTTGTTTCTCTAGCTGGCTGGTGGCTTTAACACCAAACTAGTAACCTGCCTTTCACATGAGCCTATTTGTGAGCCCAGATATGCCCTGAGGTAATGCTGCTGCTCCTGTTACCTGTTTTATTACAGCTTTTGTTCCAGCCAAGTTAGGGGTTGCACAGACATGACACAGCAATTAGGGAGCTGAAACTTGACACCCAGGACATACCTTTGCCTGTGACGGTGTAGGGAGGGTCAGGGGCTGAGGGCTGCAGTGCTTGGCCTCCCTGCTGCTGTCTGGCTCTGTGAGCTTACACAAGCCTCTTTTGAAATCTCTTTGCCATCTGTCCATGGATGTAAACCATGATTTAGGAGAAACACACAACCTCTGATACCATTTCTAACCAAAACTGTTCTGTTCATTCAGTAGGCTGTGTGTAATAATAAGAGCAAACTCTTGCCATGTGCCTGTCACAGTGCTAAATGCTTTATATGTATTGACTCATTTAATATTCAAAACAACTCTGAGAGGTGCCTTTATCTTCTTCACCACCATCCCTTTTTAGCAGATGAGGAAACTGAGGCATAAGTAATTTGCTCAAGTGCACACAGCTGGGCTGTGGTGGGCTGGGGATTCAAACCCAGATGAACTGGCTCACAAAACTAGGCCATCAACCACTGTGCTCCACTGCCCCTAAGGGATGTGATTTTCAGTTCAGTCTATCTTCATTCCAAACTGGCCAGAAGTAGTTGACCACAGTGACTCCCTGACAAAACTGCCAGGTGGGTGAAGCCCGCCTCCCCTATACTCCAGCTGCCCAGAGTCAGCCTCTGGAGCCACTGCTCTGCAATCCTCCCCCTTCCCAAGGAAGCAGAAGCCTCCCTGGCACACATCTCCCAAAGAGAAGTCAATGAGTTGTGGGCTTCCCATCCTTGGCCCCATATTCTGAAGTGAGAAAGTACTGTTTTCTTGGTTTTTAAGAAGAGATCCAATACTCATCACTCAATGAACACACTGTACATATATATGTAAATTCACTTATTTGGTTTTCAAACAACCCATTCTTACATCTAGTCCCAGGTTACAGATGAGGCCAATAAACTAAGGGAGCTTGTATGACTTGCCTAAGGGCCCACAGTTAGAAAAGGAACAGGGAATGCTACACAAACATGCAGACTCCCCTCTCCCCCATTTCTACCCTCTCTTCCCACATTCGGTCATCCCTTCACCTGATCCTCTTGTCATCACTCAGTTTGTGAAAAAAACTTTAAGAACACTATTTATTCACATCAAGTATTTTAGATTTAATTGCCTTCTTTTCAAATTTGATTGCAGGTTTCCTTGATTTTCCACGCCTCCAGTTCTATGAAATTACAAGCTCAACCATCCCTGACCTAAATTAGTCTTTTAGAGTGGTTGAGAAAGAGAGGTGAGATAATATATGGACAAGTAATTTCAAAAGCATCCGATGAGCTACCAATTCTGGGCTGTTATTTTGTTCTCATCTTAATTAATAGCGTTCTCACATAGCCTCCGGGCCATGTGTAGGAGCAGTTCTGTGAAGTGCTGGAACAGAACCAAAAATCATCTAAACCTAATATGTCCTCCTCAATATGGAAACCAGAAAAGGATCAGGAGTGGTGGCTCATACCTGTAGTCCCAGCTGCTCTGGAGACTGAGGCAGGAGGATCCGTTGGGCCCAGGAGTTAGAGGTTACAGTGATGACACCACTGCACTCTAGACTGGACAAGAGTAAGACCCTCTTTCAAAAGAGAAAAAAAAATCAAAGAGGTAACTGGGAACAGTTCTACAAACAGTATGATCCTAACACTAATGCAAACTGATGTAAAAGAAACACAATCTACCTCTGAAAACCAAAGAGCTCTCACTTCCATGTGCTCCTTTAGAGTTTTCTCCATCTGTGATGACTTCCCTATGTGTAATAACATGGCTACACGATTGAAATCTGATTTTATCCATTTATATTCTGTAATACAATCTCTTTGATTAAAAAGTCATTATCTGAAAGTAAGACTTATTGCTGAAAACCTGGAAAGTGCAAAAAGAATATAGAAGAAAATTTAAATCACTATTAATTTCAGAGCCTAGATATGATCCCTTGTTAACTTTCTGTTGTATTTCCTTCTAAACTCACTTGCATCTGTATTTTAAAGTGTAACTGGGCATCATTTTACATATATATGTGTCCATGTAATTATTTCATTTAATTTTATATGAGGAATATTTTCCGATGTCCTGATGATCAGTTTTAATGACTACACAATTTTTAATCTAGCAGATGCACTATAATTTACTATCCCATTGCTGGACGGTTAGCCAGTTACAACAAACATCTTCATAAAAACAAGGGTTTTTTTCCCATAGTAATTTCTTCTCTTAAAACTCTCAGAAGTTTTGATAGTTTAAATAGTATTGAATCAAAGGTTAAGATCTCCTATTATAGCTGAAGCAACCTGATATCTTACAGAAAATGTTCTTTATTTTTGCACTTATTCACTTTGATATCACATTACTGCCCTAGAACTCACTATCAACTCACATATTAGGAATAAGAATTACAAGCAACTCTAAAGGACACCTTGTAACTGAAATTCTGAATCAAACCTCCTGTGGTACAGAGGTTAATAGTGAAGCACAAGCCTCCTGTCTGGTGATCACCCTGAGCGCCAGTGCAGTGGTTCACACCTGTAATCACAGCACTCTAGAAGCCAAAGTGGGTGGATCACTTAAACTCGGGAGTTCAAGACCAGCCTGAGCAAGAGTAAGACACCCCTCTCTACCAAAAAAAAAAAAAAAAAAGTAAAACTAGCCTAGAGTTGTGGTGAGCATCTGTAGTCTCAGCTACTCAGGAAGCTGAAGCAAGAGGATCACTTGAACCCAAGAGTTTGAGGTTGCTGTGAACTATGATATCACAGCGCTCTACCCAAGAAGACAGAATGAGACTCTATCTCAAAAAAAGGAAAAAAAGAGTTTTCAGTTTTTTCTTGACAGTAGACTTTGCTGGGTAAGAGAAGGGGCACTAGTCTGATGTAGGAGGATTCCCCTTCTAGTGAGGAATTTTGTTTGCTTTACAATATTTCTCCAGGTTGGTCTTTTCCCAGATTGAGTAAACAGGACATAGGCTGTTAGTGAGTAAATGTTAGTGAAGGATAGAACAGAACAGTTCTCACTCTAGAGGCCTGTTTCCTTTTCAAAAAAGCCTCAGGCAACAAATCTATGAGGAAGTTGTTCAACCTCTTTGGTCAGTAAAATGTAAGTTAAAATAACAATCAGTCACCAATTTTCAACAATAAAATGGCATACTACTTCACAACAAGTGAAAAAACACAATCCAGAAAGGCAATTTGACAAACTATCTGCCCCAATCGTTTTTAAAATTTGGACCACAGAACTTCTATTTTAAGGATGTCCACTGTAGTGTTGTTTATAGAAATGAAAAATTGAAAATAATCTAAATCTCTAATGAAAGATTTCAAACAAAACACAGTAGATTTCCACTACTTGATCACTAAAAATGATGTAGGTAAATACTTGTTGACACCAAAAAATGCCCATACTATATTAATTGAAAAAAGCAAATTATAAAACAGAATGATCCTATTTTTTTTTTTTTTTGAGACCAAGCCTCAAGCTGTCCCCCTGGGTAGAGTGCTGTGGCATTACAGCTCACAGCAACCTCCAACCCCTGGGCTCAAGCGAGTCTCTTGCCTCCGCCTCCCAAGTAGCTGGGACCACAGGCGCCCGCCACAACGCCCAGCTATTTTTTGGTTGCAGCCGTCATTGTTGTTTGGCGGGTCCAGGCTGGGGATTGGAACCCGCCACCTTAGGTGTACGTGGCTGGCGCCTTAGCCAGTTGAGCTATAGGTGCCAAGCCAATGATCCTATTTTTATAATAATATTATTATAAAAGGAATTTACATGTCTGAAAAGATATAACTAGTACTAAGTTTTAATGATAAATTAAGAAAGATAAGAAAATTATATTTTACAATTATTTCTTGAAGCCTACGGGGAGGCTTCTCAAAAGCAGGCACGCTTTTGACCTTCCCTCCCTCTGTTCCTTACAGCATGTATCATGGGCTACAATGTGCTGGTTTTATATACAATTTGAAATATTTTCATCCAACTGGTTAACATAGCCTTCATGGCATTTTCTTAGTTATTGTGTTAAGACATTTATATTCTACACCTAGTAAATTTCACACGTACCCTTGTAAGATGCACCATAAGTGTGGTCCCACCAACTACTCTCCCTCCACTCAACCTCCCCCCTCCCATCCCCTGCCTCTCCTCTTTCCCCTTCTTCTTGGGCTATAATTGGGTTCTAGCTTTCATAAAAGAAAGCTATAAATTGGTTTCATAGTAAGACTGAGTACTGTATTTTTTATTTTTTGACAGAGTCTCACTTTGTCGCCCTCAGTAGAGATAAGGTCTTGCAGGGGGGGTGGGGGTGGTGGGGGTGGTGGAGGTGTCTTGCTTTGCTCAGGCTGCTTGCAATTCCAACTCTTAAGCTCTAGAGAGGGAGATGGGCTTCCTGTGCAATTAAAGATGGCCTTCCAGCGGTGGGCCAGAAGGATGCATGTCACTGATGGAGGTGGGTGTGTCACTGTGTGCAGGTGGTACACTGTTCACAGCACAGCAGCTGGGGAGGGTGACAGCACCTCTGTCCTTTAGGAAGTTATTGCAGTGAGCCAGGAGCTCTGGAATAACTTGCTAGCTCCTCTCTGCATGCCAAGTCCAGCTCACCCTCATAACACCAGTTCATCATAGTGTTGCCCTTCTTTGAACTCAGGCAGGGCTCTATCTGATGCTCTCTTCAGCACTTCTTAGTGTTGGGACTCTTAAATAATATAATTTGTGTACTGACTTGCCTTCATCTCTCGCCATTCTTGTTTCCCCAGTCGGGGCTCCAGGCCCGGACTCAGAGCCCTTCAAAACAGAAAATTCTTGCTGAATAGCCCATGGTGACCCTCCCTGCCCGAATGGACCCCTTGATGAGTGGATGCTCCTAAAAGAGCACTCACCCTCCTGTAGTGTGGTCCTTCACTTGCTTGCCTTTCTTCTGCTCTGGTCTGTAAGTTCTTCTAGGGCAAAGACTTGTCTTGTGACCTGCCTTAATCCTAGGCACTAAAACAGAAGAGGTGCTCAAATATCTGTCGATTAACTATTAGCTCTCCTTTGTCAACTGTGAGCTCCTAAACAATGCAGACTGTATCTTTGAACATTTTTAAGGCTCTACTACATGGCCTAGCACAGGTGCTCAAAAAATGGTTGATGAATGAATGAAGGAATGAATGTCCTGTAAATGGGCAGATTCCCTAAGGATCTCAGTCAAGGCTACACATAAAAAGGGATGATGTCCTGAATATTTTCTAGATTCCCCCTCCATACCCCTTCTCCACCTATGCTCACCACTCGGCACTCAGGAAATCGACCTTGCTAAAGCTCAATCAGCAGGGTCTTTTGCCCTCTGGTTGTGTTCAGTCATTAGGAGGCACCAGTAGATGAGAGGTAGAGAGAAGAGTGATATCTAGGTACAGCTGATTTTCATTATTAGTGGATCCTGTATTTGCTAAAATCTATTTGGAACCCCCAAATCAATGTTCAGGGCTCTTGAACATTATTCACAGACATGCACAGGGTGGTGAAAAATTTAAGTTACCCCATGTTCACATTCCCAGCCAAGGTTGAGCAAGTTGACACTCTGCCTTCTTGTTTCAGCTCTCAGTGAAAAATTTCACAGTCTGTTCAGTGTCTCCTTTTTTACATTTTGGGCTTTCATTGGTAATTTCAATGTTTCAAATGGTCCCCAGGAGCAGTACTAAAGTTACTGGAGTATTCCTGAGCCCAAGAAGGATGTGATGTGCCTTGCAAAGAAGATACCTGTGTGAGATAACCTTTGTTCAGGCTGTAGTGCTGTTGGCCATAAGTCCAAAGTTAATAAATCAATAGTATATATTAAATAAGGTGTCTTAAAACAGAAACACATGGGGCGGTGCCTGTGGCTCAGTGGGTAGGGCGCTGGCCCCATATACCGAGAGTGGCGGGTTCAAACCAGTGCCCGCCAAGCTGCAACAAGAAAATAGCCGAGCATTGCAGCAGACGCCTGTAGTCCCAGCTACTCAGGAGGCTAAGGCAAGAAAATTGCCTAAGCCCAGGAGTTGGAGGTTGCTGTGAGCTGTGTGATGCCATGGCACTCTACTGGGGTAATCAAGTGAGACTATTTCTACAACAAAAACAAAACAAAATAAAAAAACAGAAACACACATGAAACGAGGTCATGTATTGATGAGTAAAAATGTTGTGACCAGTGACTTCTGGCACCTAACCCTGTGTTTCCTGGGGTTCCTGGGCAATTAAAGGCAGAAACAATGGTTTAGTATTTGCTCATTCAGTGTTTATAGTGACTTTATATAAAGCATAACTACCATGAGTAATGAGAATTGACTGTACTTATTTTCCAGGCAGGCTTTTCTCCAACAGGTTGACATGGAGTTGACTCCATCCATTTACCAAAAGCCATAGCTCCTAAACGTGGCTTCTCCGGAGCTACAGCTTTGTCTCAGTATTCTAGCAGCAGGGTTCTCTCCTTGTTTCTTTTGGCCTAAGGATAGTAATAGGGTCCCACTGCGGCTAGCCTGGGTGTTTCACCATCCCTTGGTTTTCCCTGAACCTGCTCACACCTTTGGAAACAATCCCTTTATTAAACTCCTTGCTGACTCTAAGTTCAGCCAGAGTCCTGGCTAATATTGACACGTTATGGAAAATCTCAGGTGTTTTCTTTCTAGCACCTAAATACGGATACATGCACAGCCCCCTTTCTTCCTACCAGGTGCCCATGAATCTTCCCTGGGATACAGAAAGCAGCTCCTTTCTCCTCATTGTCATCCTGCCTGCAGGACAGATGGTCCTAACTCTAGGGCCAGTGCTGCTGTCCTCTGATCAGGAAGCAGCAGGATTAAACACTGGGAGCTTGTTAGAAATGCAAACTGCTGGGCATTCTAGACCTACTAAATCTGAATCTGGGGGCAAAGCCCTGGGTTCTACTTTTATAAGCTGTCTAGGTGATTGTTACACATGCTCAAAGTTGAGAACCACTTCCTGGAGAAATGGGCACAGGGGGAAGAAGAAGGTGGGCACAGAGCAGTTGTTCAGGACCTCGAGAGGGCCTCTAATTCCCATCTGTCTCTCTTTCCATGGTTTCCTGGCCTTTGCTTCTCAAGGCTGAACCATATTTAGGAATACACACAGTCTGGAATGCAGAACCTTTTTTTTTGAGACAGAGCCTCAAGCTATCCCCCTGGGTAGAGTGCCGTGGCATCACAGCTCACAGCAACCTCCAACTCCTGGGCTCAAGCGAGTCTCCTGCCTCCGCCTCCCAAGTAGCTGGGACCACAGGTGCCCGCCA